>NQLW01000872.1:108259-135421 GCA_002312845.1 Kalanchoe fedtschenkoi
ATTCATTACAAGTTAGTTCAGTTTAGCATGCTTGTGAATTCAAAATTAACAAAGATGAGGTTGATGAAAAAGTCTAATTAAGGGAGCGGAATCAGCTGAAAAATGCCTCTCTGAGCGGCCTATTAGCTCTATAATAGTTGAGGATGCACTAGTAGTGTATTTTTTTGCCAACAGTGGTGGTGGCTGAGTGACAGTCTATCATTCTAGTGGTCTCCGGTTCAAATTTCATTAGCGGTTGGATGCGTAAATTTTTTATTTAAAAAAACTAGTTGTCCTTAAGGTGCTTAGGCAGCTCCTTGAGCACACCAATTCATATGGGCCGCAACACGTTTTAGACTTTGATGTTGCAGGATTGTTGTGTACTGCCGGAGCAGGATGAAACGAATCTGCATGCTCTCCACCACCTCAGCACTAGTGGTTTTCTTCCTCTTCCATACCACCAAGCTTCTGCTTAATCTGCTGCTCCTGCCATCCACTTCCACCTTTGTGTTTTAATGAAAACTTGCTAGTGCTAGTCAAAATGGTATGAAGTTGATAGTTGAATTAGGAAGAGGAAAATGTATATGGACAACAAGTGATTATGAGGATCAACCAGCAACTGTTTTGCTTGCTGCTTTCAACTGCACTTGGTAAGGATGAGATGGGCTGGTCTTCTTTACATTGTCATTTTTCCTACTAGTGAAATTAAGGTCACTCGTGGTTAGTAAATAACAAACAAAATTAATTAATGGTAGATAGACTAAACTCATTGAACTTGCGGGCGACCAGTAGATTGAAGCAGAAACCTGAAGACCCCGCTAGATGGAGCAAGCATAACTTTTCTTAATTTTATTAAGGCAAGAACAAATATGTATATATACATTAGGGGTGTAAGGGTTTTGGGTTGACCCAAAACCCAACCCAAATTAACCCAATTAAAGTGAATTCGGATTAAGTTATTTTATTTGGGTTGGGTTTTGGGTTGTAATTTTTGGGTTAGGTTGGTCTTTGGGTTGTATAATTTGAATTCGGGTTGACCCAAATTGTAAAACACAACCCGAATTACAAATATATAAAAAATAAAAATAAATATAAGAAAATAAAATTAAAAATTAAAAAAATAAAAAAAATATTTTTTATTTTTAAAAATTTTAAAAAAATATTTAAAATTTTTTAATTCCTTTTTTATTTTTTTTGGATTTTTTGGATTTTTTAAATTTTAAAATTCTTTATTAATAAAAATAAATGGGTTGACCCAAATTCAACCCGAACTAAGAGTTTTAAATTTGGGTTGGGTTGAGTTGGGTTGTTTTGAATTTGGGTTGGGTTTGGGTTGAGTTATTTTATTAAAAATGAATTTGGGTTTTGAGAAACTCAACCCAAATTCAACTTTTAACCCATATTTACACCCCTAATATACATGGTGAATAACTAAAAGATAAAAGAATTTTGTATAAGGATTGTACCATATTTTTTATTTACCAAGTTGTCTCACAATTATAGCTCAGTTGCCTTTTCACGTACTTAATCTTTTCAATGTTGCTGCATAATTCTCTCTATTGGACAGTTTATGAGCCCTGCTGCTTTTACTCCACTATTATCTGTATTATGGTCCATACGTCTGGTGCAACTGTTGTGCACTAATTTTTCCCCTCAAGTTGGTGCATGGAGAAAGTTTGGCATGCCCACATTGTATATGTTTTTCTTCAATTGATGAGATGTTAGGGGCTTTGTGAATATATCAACCAACAACTGCTGAGGAGACGCAAACGTGAGAGTTATGAATGTCTTTCGTGTGATTCCTAATAAGGTGGCAATCCAATTCAATTTTTTCATGGAAGACCGGACTGTGGGCAATGTGGATGGCGACGATCTTGTTATCATAGCGCAATCTTATTGGAGTTTGAACTTTTATCCATATGTCATGTAAGAGGCAAAATATTCAAACTAGTTCCATAATATGTGCGCATCATTAACATGTATTCACTTTTTCCGAAAGACCTTGAAATAATAGGTTGTTTCTTGTTTTTCCAAGTTATGAGATTGTTTCCCTATCACCAATTTTTGTATGATTGGAAAAGCGCCCAATCAGCATCGTCATAAATCTCTAATGTTATCTCAGAGTTTCTTGAGAAGAATAATATTTGGGCTAGTGCATTCTTAATGTATTTGAGGACCTATAAGGCTGCATTCATGTGATCCTCGATGGGCATTTATGAACTGACTTAGGACATTAGTTGCATAGGTCAGGTACAATCTTGTGATTGTTAAATAAAGAAGTCTTCCCGCAAGTCTCGTGCGGTGGCCTCCTTTGTCATTGAGAGGAAGAGCAATAGATGTAGTTAGTTTGTATTTAATGTTAATTAGAGTATTTTTTTGACTTCCATCCCAAGTGACTTGTCTCATTTAAGAGATCTAGAGAGGGAAGGCACTAGTGGGGAGCGGGCGTGCGGGAGAGGCTCAGCGGTGGGTGGGAAGAAATGAGAAAGGGGGAAAGAAAGAAAAATTGAGATGAAATGGATCTGCACTCGATTTAATGTGTTTTCGACAACTTGCCATCTAAGTTTCTGTCAGTTTCAAGTCACTTGTAGTATTGGCCGAAACATAGACTGAACATGGCCGAAACTTTCCATCAAATTTCTGGCCAGTTATCTGAAACATTTTTCCTTTTCAGCCATTTTGCGGGAACTTTTCGGCCTAATTTGGAAAAAAATCCGACAAACAGCAGGAAAATAGCCGAAAGTTTGACATAAAATACTAAATAAAAATCAAAATTAGAAAAATACATTATTTAAGAAACAATAACTAAATTAGAAAAAATTTAAAACAAAAATCATTAAACTAAAAATAAGTATTTTATATATTTATTAATCATGACATTTTATTTGATGAATTTTCAAAAAAAATATTCATCAAATTGATTATCAGATGAGCATGAAATAAACAACCATATTCATTAGATGATGAATTATATTCATCAATTAAACATTCATATTGATTGTATGACCTCTTATATTCATTAATTGTGTGGCAATATTAACAAAATATAGATAAATATTGATCAGATTCAGAGCAAAATTTAATAGATGTAAAATAATATTAATAAGATGGACGAAAATATTCATTCTAAGAATATAGATACTCATCAGAAGTAGAGAATAATATTCATAAAATGAACAAAGATATTCCTGAGATGTAAATGATTATCATTATTTTGAATTAAAAAAAAGAAAAAGAAGAGAAGGACGGTTGTATATATTCGTCAGAAATGCATCGATCTTCATCAGAATTCATTGCATATTCACCAAAATTGCATATATATTCGTCAGAAAATTATTCACTAGTTTTTATTTCATATTCATCATAAATGTATCGATATTCGACACAAACGACTGTATGTTCTTCGGATTATTTTTTGGTCTATTTTTAATAGCTTGTTTCATTTTCATCAAAAATCCATCGATCTTCATCAGAATTCATTGCATATTCACCAAAATTGCATATATATTCATCATAAAATTATTCACAATTTTTTATTTCATATTCATCAGAAATGTATCGATATTCATCACAAACGATGTATGTTCTTTAGATTATTTTCGGGTCTATTTTTAATAGCTTGTTTCCATTTTAATAAAAAATGCATCGATCTTCATTAGAATTCATTGCATATTCACCAAAATTGCATATATATTCGTCAGAAAATGTTTATGATTTTATCAGTTTATTTTTTTGATACTTTATTCACTATTTGTATTTCATATTCATTAGAAATCTATCGATATTCATCAGAAACGACGGTAAATTCTTGAGATTAATTTTTGGTCTAGTTTCAAAAGCTTGCTTCCATTTTCATAAAAAATGCATCGATCTTCATCAGAATTCATTGAATATTCACCAGAAGTTCATTTATATTTGTCAGAATATGTTTATGAACTTATTAGTTTATTTTTTATTATTTATTCACTAGTTTTTATTCATATTCGTCAGAAAAGGTTGTATATTCTTCAGATTATTTTCTAGTCTATTTTCAATAGCTTGCTTCCATTTTCATCAGAAATGCATCGATCTTCATGATAATGCAACAGATATTCACCACAATTACTTACATATTCGTCATAAATGTTAATGAACTTATCAGTTTAATGTTTGATTATTTATTCACTAGTTTTTATCTATATTCATCGGAAATGCATCGATATTCCTTAGAAATGCTTTTATATTCTTCAGATTATTTTTCTGGTCTATTTTCAATAGCTTGCTTCTATTTTCATCAGAAATGTATCGATCTGCACCAGAATTCTTTATATATTCACAAGAAAAGTATATATATTCGTCAGAAAATGTTTATGAATTTAGAGTTTTTTTTTCATTTGGCTCTCTTTGAACATTTTTTTTTCGAAAATGGCCTTGCATGAGAAAAGTTTTCGGAAATGGCCTCCTTTTAGCGAACCGCTGTTTGAAACGGCGGTTGGGTTGAGAGAAGCCGCCGTTTCAAACAGCAGTTCGACTTATGTGCTGACTGGGCTATCCAGTTAGCACACAGGTGGACAAGTGCCAGTTTCAAACAGCGGCTGGTCTCAACTCAACCGCCGTTTCAAACAGCGGTTCATTATTGCATAGCTTTAAGGTAGCGGCGGAGGTTTTAGTCAGCGATGTCAGCTGGCATGTTAAGAGGCTTTTGCACAACCTGTTCCACACATGTCACAACGAGTTACAGGGCGTGAACGAAGATGCTCGGCTGAGGATTGATCCGGCTACTATTGTACTTCCGGCAGGTACATTTTACACTTACATACATGTCATTGTACTAACAATGCGTTAAATATTTCTAACATTGTTGCTTTAAATGTCTCAGACTTGCCACCCTCACCTGTTCGTGTTGAATCTTCAGACAATGAGTTCAATGATGATGGAGATGATGGAGATCAGGGTGTGGGTCCATCACAGGTCACGCAGATCACACAGGAACAAGAAGTTATTCAGCAACAACCAAGACAGTCCAAGCGCGTTAGGGTAACAAAAGGCCCGTGAACTCCTCATACTTAGTTGCTGCTGTTGGAAAATTATGGTTTACAATGACTTACCGTAACCCCTAAGTTGAAGTTTTGATAAGACGTAAACTTTGGAAAAAGATAAAAATGTTTTCAGGACTCAAGAAACTTATTCAAGGAGTGGATTCAATTCAAGAAATGTTCAAAAGATCAAATGGTTCAAGTTACAATTGATTTTGAGCATTTGGAAATAAAGTTCAATCGACTTGTGAAATTTACCACTCGGGTAGAAAATTCAAAAGAGGCATGTAGACATGTCTGATCATTCTCAATTTTCAAGAGATTATTCATATATATGTTTTCTTCAATCTGAACGGTGGAGATTGGATTTTAACGGTTGGTTTGGGAGAAAACAAAGTCAGAACAGAAGCTGCCGAGATTAATTTTCTGCACTGACGGGTTTGATCATACTCAACGATCGGAAGGGTATCCATGGTTGGATTTGGCTGAAATTTGGACAGGAGTTTGAAGACATCTAGAAGAAAAATCTGAATGGTGGAGATTACATTTGAATCCCTGGAAGGTCGTCATTTCCTAACGGCTAGTTTGGCTGCCAGATTTCAAAAAGTCATCAATAGTGGCTGAAATTAAGGAATGGTGTCTCAAGCTCTCCAAACGGCTATAAACGGCTATATACTTCAAAAATCACTATAAATATGCCTCTTCACTCAAGAAACTCAGAGAAGAAGCTCTCCAAGAGATACATTCATCATAGCTATCAAGATTACAAGATCAAGGCTAGTTATTCTCAAGTAAGTGCAAGTAGCATTTTGTTCTTCAATTCATATCCAAACTATTGCACTTCTTTGCTCAAATTTGTGAGCTCTTTAGGAGCATTTCTCTAATTATTTGTGAGGTTTGAGAGACTTCTATAGTTCTCATTCATTGGTAGGATTTGAGCCGAAAATCAAATCGTTGGTTTGGTAGGATTTGAGCCGAAAATCAAATCAAGTTGTAAGGTGTGCTTGAGCCGTAAGTCGAGCGTTTGTAAAAGTTCTCACTGACCTTGAAAGTGATCTCTAGTGAAAGGTTGTGGAAAATCCTAAGTGGAAGCTTAGGTAGTGGACGTAGGTCTTAGTACCGAACCACTATAAATCACCTTGTTCTTTGTGGTTGTTTTAGTTTATATTCCGCAAAAAGTTTCCATCAAGCTCTATTCAACCCCCCTTCTAGAGTTTGGGCTTCCTACAGCTGCAACCATCGAACTATCTAATATTTATATGTAAACATGTTCTTTTTATTTTATGAATTACTGAATCGAATTAAACTTTCAAATATTTACAATTTTGGTCTTCCTAATTTATAGAATAGTGACTCGAGAGTTTTTACAACTAAATTGAATTTTATTACTTTTTGAACTCCATCACCAATTCCTAATTATTTACAAATCCATACAACGTAAGTCAACTTAGCTGTACAAATAAGGGCTCATGGAACTCAATATTTCTCACACTCACCGCTGTTTGAAAGAGCGGCTTGAATGGCCTAAAAGAGTCAGATAGGGACGCCACTCGAACCGCTGTTTCAAACAGCGGCTCGAATGGCCCAAAATGTTCAGAGAGGGACGACACTCGAGCCGCTGTTTGAAACACCGGTTGAAGTCGATAACGAACCGCCGTTTGAAACGGCGGTTGGGTTGAGACCAGCCGCTTTTTGAAACTGGCACTTGTCCTCCTGTGTGCTGACTGGATTGCCCACTCAGCACATCAGTCGAACCGCTGTTTGAAACGACGGCTTCTCTCAACCCAACCGCCGTTTCAAACAGTGGTTCGCTAAAAGGAGGGCCATTTCCGAAAACTTTTCTCATAAAAGGCCATTTTCGAAAAAAAATGTTCAAAGAGGGCCAAATGAAAAAAAACTCATGAATTTATCGGTTTATTTTCTGATAATTTATTCACTAGTTTTTATTTCACATTCATCAGAAATGCATCGATATTCATTAGAAATGACTATATATTCTTCAGATTATTTTCTTGTCTATTTTCAATAGCTTGCTTCCATTTTCATCAGAAATGTATCGATCTTCATCAGAATTCATTGGATATTCATCAGAATTGTATATATATTCGTAAGAATATGTTTAGGAACTTATCAGTTTTATTTTTGATAATTTATTCCCTAGTTTATATTTCATATTCATCTGAAATGCATCGATATTCATCAGAATTGACTATATATTCTTCAGATTATTTTCTGGTCTATCTTCAATAGCTTGGTTCCATTTTCATCAGAAATGTATCAATCTGCATCAGAATTCATTGGATATTCCCAAGAATTGTATATATATTCGTCAGAAAATGTTTATGAACTTATCGTTTTTATTTCTGATAATTTATTCCCTAGTTTATATTTCATATTCATCCGAAATGCATCGATATTCATCAGAAATAACTATATATTCTTCAGATTATTTTCCGGTCTATCTTCAATAGCTTGCTTTCATTTTCATCAGCAATGTATCGATCTTCATCAGAATTCATTGGATATTCACCAAAATTGCATATATATTAGTCAGAATATGTTTAGGAACTTATCTGTTTATTTTCTGATAATTCATTCACTAGTTTTTCTTTCACATTCATCAGAAATGCATCGATATTCATTAGAAATGACTAT
Organism: Kalanchoe fedtschenkoi; assembly: GCA_002312845.1. Classification (NCBI taxonomy): domain Eukaryota; kingdom Viridiplantae; phylum Streptophyta; class Magnoliopsida; order Saxifragales; family Crassulaceae; genus Kalanchoe; species Kalanchoe fedtschenkoi. The sequence continues at coordinate 115,909 of NQLW01000872.1, forward strand.
ATATTCTTCAAATTATTTTCTGGTCTAATTTCAATAACTTGCTTCCATTTTCATCAGATATATCTAACCAATATCTAATGAATATGAATATGAAATTTATGATAAATATTGGACCAATTCTGACGAATATATATGCAATTCTGGTAAATATCCAATGAATTCTGATAAAGATCGATGCATTTTTGATGAAAATAGAAGCAAGCCATTGAAAATAGACCAGAAAAGAATTTGAAGAATATACAGCCATTTCTGATGAATATCGTTGCGTTTCTGATGAATATGAAATAAAAACTAGTGAATAATTAATAAGAAAATAAAACGATAAGTTTATAAATATTTTCTGACGAATATATATGCAGTTCCAGTGAATATCCAATGAATTCTGATGAACATCGATGTATTTTTATGAAAATGGAAGCGAGCTATTGAAAATAGAACAGAAAATAATCTGAAGAATATACAGCCATTTCTGAAGAATATCGATGAGTTTTTGATGAATATCAAATAAAAACTAGTGAATAAATAGTAACAAAATAAACCGATAAATTCATATACATGTTCTGACGAATATATATGCAATTCTGGTGAATATCCAATGAATTCTGATGAAGATCGATACATTTTTGATGAAAATGGAAGCAAGCTATCAAAAATAGACCTGAAAATAATCTGAAAAATATATAGTCATTTCTGATGAATATCGATACATTTCTAATGAATATGAAATAGTAACTAATGTTTAAATTATCAGAAAATAAACCGATAAGTTCATAAACATATTCTGACGAATATATATATGCAATTCTCCTGAATGTATCATGAATTCTGATAAAGATCAATGCATTTTTGATGAAAATGGAAACAAGCAATTGAAAATAGACCAGAATATAATTTGAAAATACAGAAGCATTTTCTGATGAATATTGATGCATTTCTGATGAATATGAAACTATGAAAATAATCTGATAAATATTTGACCATTTCTGATGAATATATATATAATTCTAGTGAATATCCAATGATTTATGATGAAGACTGATGCATTTCTGATGAAAATGGACGCAAACTATTCAAAATAGACCAGAAAATAATCTGAAGAATATATAGCCATTTTTGATGAATATCGATGCATTTCCTGTGAATATGAAACCATGAAAATAATCTGATAAATATTCGACCAATTCTGACGAATATATATACAGTTCTGGTTAATAGCCAATGATTTATGATGAAGACCGATGTATTTCTACTGAAAATGGACGCAAGCTATTGAAAATAGATCAGAAAATAATTTGAAGAATATACAGCCATTTTTGATGAATATCGATGCGTTTCTGATGAATATCAAATAAAAACTAGTGAAGAAATAATAAGAAAATAAATCGATAAGTTCATAAACATTTTGTGCCGAATATATATGCAATTCTGGCAAATATCTAGTGAATTCTGATAAAGATCAATACATTTTCAAATGAAAATGCAAGCAAGCTATTGAAAATAGATCAGAAAATAATCTGAAGAATATATAGTCATTTCTGATGAATATTGATACATTTCGAATGAATATGAAATAAAAACTAGTGATTAAATTATCAGAAAATAAACTGATAAGTTCATAAACATATTCTGATGAATATATATGTAATTCTGGTGAATATTCATTGAATTCTGATGAAGATCGATGCATTTCTTATGAAAATGGACGCAAGTTATTGATAAGTAGTGAATAAATAATAAGAAAATATACTGATAAGTTCAATAATATTCTGACGAATATATGAGCAATTCTGGTGAATATTTGTTGCATTATGATGAAGATCGATGCATTTTTGATGAAAATGGAAGCAAGCTATTAAAAATAGACCGGAAAATAATCTGAAGAATATACAGTTGTTTTTGATAAATATTCAATACATTTTTGATATATATGAAATAAAATCTAGTGAATCAATTATCAGAAAATAAAATGATAAGTTCATAAACATTTTCTGACGAATATATATGCAATTATGGTGAATATCCAATTAAGTCTGATGAAGATCAATGCATTTATGATGAAAATGGAAGCAAACTATTGAAAATAAATTAGAAAATAATCTGAAGAATATATAGTCATTTCTGATGAATATATATTCAATTCTGACAAAGAATGATATTATTGTGATGAATATATAAATTTAAAAAGAATGAATAAAACGTCGCTGATCTGATAAGGTGTTTTTTTTATTAAAGTGACTTAAAGTAAACCACTTTGTTTTTAACCAAATGAAAACAACATCCTCCGGGAGTAGGTATTTAGGCCAGAGTTAATTGGCAATTTTGATCGTGTCGCTGTCCGCTCTGCTGCGCGTCCTTTCCTGTCGGCTTCAACCGCAGCCGCACGCTCTCATTCTGGGACGGAAATCTTGAGTCGATTCTAACATCGTACGCCAACTGCCCGCTTTGCCGTGTCAGAATCTTTTGACTGGATTCACCATAAATGGCGGGACGCATCCGTCCCAGCTTGGACGGGACGGTAGTCTCCAGTCGATTCTTCTGAAGCCGATGGTCGAAATCCGATCAGAACAGTGAAATCGAAAATGAACACTAGAACAGCTGACGACCGGCTTTCAACGTCGCCAAATACGAAATGGGAACCGTTTTGCAATTTGGTATAAATTGTTGCTTGGCACTGGACTCGTAGATGGTGGTGCTCTTGGTGCACCGCTGCACCCGAAAACTTGGGCTGTTGGATGACGTGACGCAATGCCGCGCGAAAGTTTGAAATTTTGCAGGACAGCGGAATCGCAACATGTGACTGGCATCCATCATGTTGGAATCGCACAAAGAAGATTCCTTGTTAAATTATATTTGTAGTTCATGGCATATGGAGTCCGGACAAAACTTGAATGGCACTAATTCTGAAGTGCTATTATTTGTTTGATTATATTTGTAGTTCATGGCATGTGGAGTCCGGACAGAACTTGAATTTTAAAGTGCTATTCCTTGTTTGATTATATTTGTAGATCATGGTATGTGGAGTCAGGACAAAACTTGAATCGCACTAATTCTGAAGTGCTTGTGGCAATTGGGCATCACTTTTCCACCACTCTCATTGCCTAACAATCTGCCTCAGTCACTCACTATCTACTCCTTCTCCCTCTCATTTGTCTGCCACTCCCACACCTCTCTCAAATGCTGGACAAGGTACAACTTGCTGCTCTCCTCTATTTTCTCTTTTTACGACTACTTCATGTGAGCAAAGACGTCATTTTAGTTCACTTTTGATCGAAAGTTATTGCTATCTCATTTGTGTCCAAACTCCCCCCAAAGAAAAATTTTATTGCTGGGTATTGGAGTAGCACTGTAGGAATATACAAGAAAAGACAGTCATCTGAGTTGAATGTATCTACTTCTTATTGAAAATCACATATTTGTTCACCCTGCAGGTGTGATACGTATCAAAAAGCTCTGGTTACATATAAATATTTCGTAATTTAGCAGACCACATGGAGTCCCTACCTATGACTTCCAACCCAATTTCTTGGTATTGCCGGCCGGTAGCAAATGGGTTTTGGGATAAAGTGGCAGAAAGTGCTTTAGGCCCTTACACACCTTGTTGCATAGACACTCTTGTGGTTTCCTTTTCTAATTTGGTTCTTATGTGCTTATGCATTCACCGTATATTGCTAATCCAGAAAAGCCATACAGTCCACAAATACCAGTTAACGTCTAGAAAATATCACATTGTACTGATAATATTGGCTGCCCTTTTGACTTCAGAGCCTCTTTTCAGAATTTTAAGCGATACTTCCATCTTTAACCTGGATCATCAACCCGGTCTTCCTCCTTTCGAGGTTAGTTCCCAACATATGTGCCCTTGTACACCAATTAACAGATTTGCTGCATGGGTTCTTATAGAAATTATTTTCATATAAAATGACTTGAAATGAGTTCCTCCTATTAAATCTCTCTTTCTTGCTTAAAAATAAAACATATATATTCCCAGGAAAGCTGGGAAATTGTAACTGTTCTTTCTTTTTTCTGAATGGAAGGTGATGCTATTAATTATTACACCTATTTCTTCAGAAATCTGTGTTGATTATACTATACATCTGAAAATTTCATCTTTTTTATTGCAGTTGGTTTCTATTCTCATTCAAGCAACTGCATGGGCATCCATGACTATTCTAACTTTTCTGGAAACTAGAGTTTACATATGTGACTTCCGATTGCTTGTGCGGTTTGGGATTGCATATGTTTTGGTTGGGGATGTAGCAATGATCAATCTCCTTCTGCCATTGAATGTCAGCAACTTCGGGTTGGGTTATTATTCAACCACAAAACTTAGAATGTTTCAATCTATGTTTAAAGTGTCTGCATAGATGCACTTCCAAACTATATAAGATGAAAATTAAAAAGGTGGAATTGGGGTATTCATGTTTGTATGAATTGTTTTGTGGTTGCTACATCGTCCTTTAAAGGAGAGGGGCTAGTGTGGTTGATATATTGAATCTTCATTATCTGCAGGCTTGTTTTGTATCTATACATCAGCGGTGTCATGTGTAAGGTATGTGACTCTATTCCTTTTTTTGTTAGTATTCCTTGTAATGAGACCCTTACCTTCTCTTATTCTCTGTGTCGGCATGTTAGCAACTACTGAACTATTAAACTATAAATGATTCATCAATACAAAGAAATTTAAAAGTCCTAGCCCTTGTCCCCGGTCGGCTTTGCAGTTGAAAAGATTGGGACATGTGTTGTGTTCTATGGCCTTGCCTTTGAACATAAGATCAAGCTTGACTGTCCTTGCTCTTCGTTAAACACAGTTTAGGTCGGACTTTATGTAACTTCTGGCTCTACCTCAATACCTGCTCAAGACATAATCTTAGTGGAATCAAATTATTTTGAGAGTATTTTGGCAAAATATTTATTTATAATTATAAACTGCTCCTATGTTTTAGTCACTGCTCCAGTTGTTAATATGATGAAGGTCTTGTTCGGGGCATTGCTTCTCTTTCATGTTCCCAACTTGGATCCATACCCGGGATACACGGTGCTGAAAACTGAATCATCTGATTATGAGGCACTGCGCGGGGAAGAGGAAATTTGTCCTGAGAGACACGTTAGCGTGCTCTCTTGTAAGTTTTTAGTGTTATCCTTTGTCATCTTGTGGTCTCCATTGAATTATACACTCTCGCAGAATTTCACGAGTCATTAAGTGTTGACTTTTCATCGTTGTGGTAGGGTTGTTCTTTGAATGGATAACGCCATTGATGCGGCAAGGACATAAACAACCAATCACTGAAAAGGATGTCTGGAAATTGGATGCTTGGGATCAAACAGAGCGATTACATGAAAAGTAAGTTTCGTATGATCCTTTATGTCTAAGATATATGAAATGTTCTCCTGACAAAAAGTCTTTTCAAGGGAAGGGTTCAAACGATAACCCCTAAAGACGGCGAGACGCCGAGACTTAATAATCCTCCTTAACACCATTGATCAATTTTGATCCCAATGCTTGAGATTAAAAGCACCCACTAACACATTCACAGCAAGAAATAGTTTGGGTACTTTGTTTATGTTTTGAGTGTTATTATTACACTTTCGTTTGTTATGTACTTTTAATAGTACACTTTGTGTACTCTTTGTATTTTTTTGCATAAAATACGTTTTTCATTTCTTGTCATTTTGTACTTTAAAAGCAGATCTATGAGCTTTAACAGAAAAGTTTGAACTTTACAGAAGCTGATTATGAATGTTAGACAACAAATTATGAACTTTTAAAAGCCGATTATGAACTTTAGAAGTAGGCTTTGAACTTTAGAAAACAGATTTTAGAATTCTGACAACATATTACGAACTTTAACTTTTCGAATCATTGAATTTTTAAATTGGAATTTGAGAAAAAAACCTAAAAATAGTTTTGTAAATTCAAAAAGTAAAAAATGGGTATATGTTATTTTAATTAGGTGAGAGGAATCAGAATATTAGTTTGGAAGAGATAGTGTGCGAGTAAATGCGTTTTGACACCCTTATATAGAGTGAGGTTCGGGTGAAAACTAGTCTTAAATGGAAAATGTGAAAACAACATCTGAGCGTAGATAAAATTCTTACACTAAATGTGTATAGTCCATATATTTGTTCATAAAGTAGTTCAGACATAAATCAAGTGACTTAGACAAGCTTTATTAGGAAAAAGGCTTGTGAAAGTTCCCTGATTATGTGTGATGTGCATTATGAGTAAGCATATGGACTTTCCATTGAAGCATTGTTTTCACTCCCTGCACATAAATATGTGAGGTCGGTTCTGATGAAAGTGAGTCTTAAATGGGACTCGAGAACAGCACCTGAACATAAATAAAATCTATACGGTAATACACAATGTTCATAAGTAGCTTCATAAAGCACATCATGTAAATTACGTGACTTACATAAAGCATGTGAAAGTCACATGACTTTTGTGTGGTGTACTTTACGAATAAACATAAAATTTATGTATGAGTATAATGGATTTTATCTACGCTTAGATCTTGTTTTTATATTTTCCATTTAAGCATTATTTTTACTTAAACTACTCCCAATAGAGAGGGCAAATCAAATAAAAAACCATCTTATATTTGTGATAACAACGGGCCGCTCACGTGCACCTCCAACATATTCCTGCACATTTGGTACCATCAGGGCTTGAACGTGAAAGCTGGGGTTGTTAGACAACACCCCGTTGGTTAATGAAAACCCATCTTTTGTTGTAAACAGAGAAATAATCCGAGTCTTTACGTTTATATAATATAATTATTTAAAGTAGTTCATCAAAATATACATGTTTGGCACATGTCTTGTCACGTGACGTGCCAAAGGTTGACTTTGACTCAAAACTTTCAATCTTTGATTCATAATATTCGGGCATGGATTACTACATTCAGATTAATCATATCTTGACAACCAATGACAGTAAAATGAGTGTGAGAGAGAATGTTAAGATGAGACTAGATACTAAGCACCTCCACACATGGTACCTAAGGCGATGAGGACGTCGATAACTCCAGTATCGGAGGATGTCACAAGTCGGCACTTTGATTGGACAAGATACTTGTAAACTATCAATCATGATAGTTTAATAGACGAGGACGTCGATAACTCGAGTGTGGAAGATATCACAAGGTGACATTATCATTGGACTATATTCTTATAAACTATCAGTCATGATAGTTAAGTCGACGAGAACGTCTACAAGTCGAGTGTTGGACAATGTCACAGGTTAGCCCTGTGACAAGACTTGGGGTCTCTTCGTGGCCATATCATATTTTGTAATTATTGAGTATTAGATATTCAGGAGATCGGGTGGCAAATTAGATGATAAATTATGAAAGTAGACTTCGATATGGGTCTAGCGGTATGTGGATCACATAAATCGGATGAGTGGTTACCCTTTAAAGGCTAGTAAGTAAGAAGAGACATTGATGATTTTTTTCCTAGAGAAATGGGAAAAGCTTCACTAGCTCTTTAAGAGGGGTGATGGTGAGTTCGGCCACCCTCATGATTAGTATTCTGATGCGAACCCTAAGTGAGACCAACTCAAATGAGATATGAGGGCGGGCCTTCGAGAGTCTAGCAAGTTCGAAGGTCTTCATTAGGTGTTGAACTTATGGACGTCGTTAAAATGGGTTGAGATGCCAACGATGCATTACTAGTCGCCAGTCGAGGCTAGGTATACGATGACCCCTTGACTTCTTGGATAATGAGCATAAAGGACCAAAGGATTCTTTAAATCAGATTAGATATCATGGATCATCGGATATCTGGACTGAGTGAGATGTGTCCGTTTATAGAGATTTTCTCACGAGTCACTCGATGATGTGTGGTTAAAAATATCGTATCTCCCTCGAGACTCGGGTAAGTCAAGAAACTCCGAGCATTGATAAGATTGGCCCTGATTCGTGAAGATGTGGGCGCTGCACGATCTTATGTATCCCAGCATAAAAAGAGTAATATATGTGTCATTACGATAGGACCGTGACATCATGCACCGTGCCTATAATGAGATAATGTTAATATCAATTGTGAACATTCTTGAAAGAGTCTATGTCCGATGTTGAACATTTCAACTATTGATTATGTATGTCATCAAAGGCGTCTTTAAATTCACTACAGATAGTCTGAATGGTCACTACACCTTAAATGAGCAGCATAATGATTGGTTGAAATGTTCATCACTGATCACAGTCCCTTCTTAAAACCACTGTTGTTGATAAGTTTACGTCTTCATTGAAACCACAATGCATGATACTTGTTCTAAATTTACAATGAAACATGAGTTGTCACCTGAACACCCCCTATGTATTGTTGAGCAGTGACTTAGTCACATCACCCTTTACATGCTCTCAGGTGATCCTAATATATATTTGAACTCCCCCACTCATTGTCAATTGGTTTTGAGTGAAGATCCAACTATAATAATATGGTATCAGATCTACGGCCTCGCACGTAAGAGTGGGTGTTGAGTAGTGGCTTATCCCAGATAACCCTTTATATGCTTTCAGACGATCTTAATATATAGTTAGGCTCCCCTACTTCTTGTCAATTAATGTTGATCATAGATTCTACTATGCTAACATGTATATCTATATATGCGTGGATATATATGTGTGTGTATATACATATATATTGGGGAGGTTCAAAAGTGGATGGGAGATAAAACCCGATCTTGACTTTTGGTGAACTGTAATGGGGTGTTGAGATTGTGTTTTCTGCTAAATTTCAAAGCAATTAATGCGTTGGGATTAAAGTTAAGAAAACATGTTCTCGAGGGGAAAATGGGTACAAAATAACATCTTACTTGCTACCTTCATGTAGTCTCTCCAACCCAGATTTTGAATTTCTCTCCAAATTACAATAATCCAAACCCATATTTTTATAGTTTTGGAGAGTTTACCCACTTTATGAACTTCTAAGTAATTCGATTTTTTTGAAAAAAGTTTATGGTTCAAAAGTTCATAACTCTTATATGTTTTTATACTTGAAAGTTCAAAATATCAAAGGTTTAGAAAGTTCAAAATTTACTTTTCCAAAGTTCTTAATTTAAAATAAAAAAAATACAAAACAAAAAAGCTCAATCCTAAAATTTGAATCAATAAAATTGGGAAAAAAAATAAAATCAAAATGGTTTTCTTTTTTTTTCTGATAAAAAATAGAAAAAGTGCAAGAAGCTTACAATAAAAAGAACACATTCAATGATAGTATGATGGATGCACTCAAAACCGAAACCAAACTATCCTTAACCTTAGTACTTTTGTAATAAAATGCTTTTAATCTCAACCAATGGATCAAAATTCATCAATGATGCTAAGGGGATTCTTAGCTCTTGCAAAAAGTGGAGCTCCCTCTCTTTTTCTTTAGCAGGAATTCAATTGAGAGCCCTCAAATATGGTGAGAGCTAGGGGAGAGTATTCTGTTAGTAACCAAACCGAACTATAGTTTGGTTTACCGATCTAATTAAAGTATTAAAATATCTTAAAACGTTAACCGAATCAAAATTTATGATTTACTTATACATATTTATTTTGAATTAAATTTTTAAAAATTTGACCAAATTAAATCAGAAAATATTTTTTAAAAAATAAGAATTAACTATGTTAATTCAGTTGATCAAATTAACCGGACTCACATATATCACTTCCATTAACCAAACCGAACAAATCAAATATTGATCGATTTTTAATAGAATAACCGAACTGAATTAATTCGGTTAAACAATTTTATTTAGGCAAATAGGTTTTTAACGGACAATGCTCTCCTCTAACGAGAGCTAAGTTCATGGGCCAACAAACTTGATCTTTTCATATAACTAGATGATTAAAGGATTCACAATTTTAGGTCTTTTAGGTCTTTAAATCAGGTACAAAATTTTCATTTAACTGAATTTTGTACAAGCATATGTCAAAGAAAATTTTGAAATAATAACTCGTATTTATGTTTCTATTTGTAGATTTCAAAGATGCTGGGTGGAAGAGTCACAAAGATCTAAACCTTCACTTTTAAGAACACTTAATTGTAGTCTTGGCAGAAGGTAACAATAACATCATATGCCTATAACTTGTACTTTATTGGCTTATTATGTTTATTAATCATTCTTGTTTGTACCAGGACTATTTTGATATTTTATCATTATGTTTTTATTTACATAATCCTTCAACAATTTTTGACAGGTTTTGGCTTGGAGGAATCTATAAGGTAGACAGTAGTTCTATCACACCAATTTATACCATCCATTTATGCTAGTGTGTAGGCATGGCATACTAATGCTATTGTAGCTTTGTTTGAGTCCTTAACTTTATCATTCATCCTCTTTGAAGATAAATCATATAATCAGTATATAACTCACACATTTTGATAAATTGCCTGGCTTTGCTATTCATGTATCACCTCCGATCTTTGTTTTTTCTTGTTTTTGCTATGGTTATTAGATCTTTGTGGGTTTTCCCGTATTTGTTTTTGAGATAAAATCCTAAAACTCTATGCCTACAATATAGAGATATTACAGTGAATTACAAGGCCAACTTTCTTTAATTAATTCAATCTAACTTCTCTAGTAGATGACTGATATGCTTTCTACCTTCTAGCAGTTCGGGGAGGCTATTGGTCGGTTTGTCAGTCCAGTTCTGCTGAACCTTCTCTTGAAGGTAATTGTATGTCTTTGAGAAGTCCTTGCTTCTTATGGATAAGCCTACAGTAGGACAAATGTTGGCTCAAGTGGCAAGATGACTTATAATCTTTGTATGGGCCTTGAGTTCGTGTCCTAAGTGCCATAAAGTCAACTTATCTTTGTATGATAAGTTGCATTTGGATAAAATCAAACTGAAAATGAGGGTTGTGGAAGAAAATTATAAGCCACGCTATTTGTCCTGTTCTTATTAGAGGTAATAGTCTGTCTCTTTATATAACTTGTCTAATTTGTACATTCCGCCTAATTGCTGAACATTCTTTATGTCAGTTTAGAATACAGAGTTAGGTTCTTATATTAGAGTATTAGAGATATCCATTTGTTTTTAGAATGTTTGTTTTACTCTTCTGGTCGCAATATAGTATATCCAAATTTATATGAAATAACTTCCTTGTATATATTCAACAATAGAATGTATCATGCTAGACAAGATTTTATTGACAAGTCGTACGTAGCAAACAAACTTTCTTTGTTCTGATGGTGTTGGATACTGCATAAATTTTCTAATTTTCCTGAATTTAGTGTGCATGGAAATTAATCTTTGTCTACTCATGTAAAGGGAGAAGAACAAAAGGATTTCCTTCAAAGAGGAAAACAGAAAGGCTCACACTGTCTGTGAAATTCTAAAAATCTTAACAGTGTACTGAAGGTTCCCAATTAACTGCTTCTAAAGTAATATCCAAACATGGGTATTATCAGTTGCATGCACATGCATGTTTCGATACTTCACAATGCTCCTTTTTTAGAGTAGTTTTGCCACAATGTTGGGAGTTACATCTGTTTTGTCATGCTCACTTGTCGGAGGTGTGAGAGATGAACTCTGTTAAAGATGCTACAAATTGTACATCTTTCAGTGCGTGCAGACTCTAGAAAGTCTATTATAAATTTTCTAAGCAGTTCTCTTGCAAGTTTTTATAGGTTCTTGGAAGTGTCATTAACTTAATTTTCACATTGTGTTTTTCTTATGGGTTGGTTAAGGCGCCGAAGTGCAAGCCTTTATGTGGCTTTTTAGCATTGGAAAGCATCAACTTGAGGTTTGGGACAAAGGAGACTGGGAGTAGCTCATTCTCCTGATGTTTGTTTGATGTGTCGGTCTCCCTATGGGACTTGCATCACATTTATTTTTATTTTTTACATTTTGTTTTGTGCGTGAGATGTGGCATAATTTGTTTCTTACGAAACTTGACTTTTCCTGATTAGCGTCCTCAAAGTCCTACAAATTAGAACAACATGGTTTGGAAGAAGAAAGGAAAAACAATTAATGTGGCAAAATGCAATGTTATCTGGACCATGGTGCATGTGGTTAGAGAGGAATGCACAAGTTTCTATTGGATTAACTCTTCTAATTTAATCTGGGATACAATTACATATATATATATTTTTAATGGAGTCTTATCCACGAGGATAAGACTGCAGATGCTACTTTAGAAAAGTATCTGAGATATCCCATGGCATTGACTTAAGTAGTAAATTTATAGAAGACTACTGGTCCTTTTGATGTAATGACTTCACGTATTTATAAACTTCTCTCTTTATGGAAGGAAAATGAATGACATGCAAATTTGGCAAATTTAGAGATTAAGTAAAACAGTTTGCCATGAGGATGGTACTTTTGTCTAACATAATTATGTCTTGTCCTTTTCTTTTATTGAAAAGCATGTAACCCTTTGTTGTGGCCTGCAGTCTATGCAAAGAGGAGACCCGATATGGATTGGTTGTGTGTACGCGTTTTTAATCTTTGCTGCTATGGTATGGTTAATATTCTCTTTTTTGTTGAAGTAGAGGCATTACAATATCTAGGTTGCAAATGCAATTTTCTTATATTGTTTTTGTTTTAGTTTAGATTCCCTCTCTGCCTCTTTTGATATTAAGAACCTAAATATGAAGCTGTTTCATGCTAGTACACTATTGGATTAATCAAGTGTAATTTCCTCAGTTATTCATAACTCATGGCTTATACTAATTTCTTCAGTTATTCATAATTCATAACTCAATATGAAGATTAACAAAGCATCGAATACTTATACTTCCATACAATATCAGCCCTCCAAGCATGCACATGCAGATATTATTAGACATGGCTACCATATCTTCTTTTAGAAAATTTTCTTTCATTCGTATAAATTGCTGCTGATTAGTGATGCTGTATTGGTTTCGAGGTTAAGGCATCTCCCTTAAATTCAATTCTTTTTGTTTAAGCAGGTTTTGTTCTTGCTAATCGAGGCCCAATTTTTTCAGTGTGTTAATCGTGTTGGTTTCCGAGTTAGATCAACTCTGGTAACATCATCCATCTGTCCCTGTCATTTCGATCTTTGCTTTCTGGTTTTGCAAGATTTTATTTTTTTGTTATTTAGAACTTGCTCCTTTATTAAATGGATCGAGAAATCAATCTTGTTTGTAAACCTTCATTTTTTCTGCAACAAGCTATTCACTTATGACAGTATCATCTCTATCAGCTTTCACTTCTTCCAAACATGGATCTTAGCTTCCTTGCTCTATGAAGTTGAAATAGTGGCTCTAGCTGTTTCTATGTTGCAGCAGCTCATTATTGCATCTCTACTTGAGTTATCTGACTATTACGTAATTTCATTTTCTACAGGTTGCTGCTATTTTTCAGAAATCGCTGAGACTAAGCCACGAGGCGCACAAAAACTTCCCATCTGGAAAGATTATGAATATGATTTCTACAGATACTAATACACTTCAGGCATGTTTTTCTTCAGCTGAGAGAATTTATATGTGCATTTTATGTAGTCAGACCACCTTTGAGAATTTTATGGGAATCAAGAAACTTTTTTCTTAAGTGTGAAGATGAGCGACCTTATGAAGATAGCCTTAACTTCAAAGACATTTACATCCCCTAAGTTTGAGAAATGCTATGTGATCCCTTTATATACTCATAGAAGTGTCACTCCCGAGCTCTTTTATTTTGTAGTATACAATTTTCTTCATTTTAATTTTGGTATCTATATGCGGGTGTTGCTGTTTCAGTTTGTGCTGAGTTTCATATGAAAGAATCACAATATCATATTGGACAAACCGAAGTTTCACTTTCTTTTTTGTCCTATAAATCTTTCATTTTTCATATATTTTGGTTTGTTTTTTACTAGCTGAAGTCCTTCATTTTGAACAAGGCCTCAGAAATTTCTTCTCTCTAACCTTTGCATTTCATTCAGCCCATATGTCAGCAACTTCATAGTGTATGGTCAGACCCATTTCAAATAATTGTTGCGACGGTTCTACTATATCAGCAGCTGGGAGTTTCATCAGTTATTGGGTCACTGATGTTGATTCTCATGTTTCCTGTTCAGGTATCATAGCTGTTTTTCTATTCTGCTGTAGATGATATCTATCAATACTCGAAAGTATTGGATATATCGAATCAAAATTAGTTAGACGTGGTGATACGACAGTGAATTGATTCTCGTCTGATGCCCATGTGTTTCCCTCACAATTATTTCTGTATTAAAGAAAATCAGAGTGGCACCTTGGCCTGGGCTTTCCTTTTTCTCTGTTGATTGTCATTGTGATCTATTCTATTCTATTGCTAGTTCATGAACTTATCTCATACATCAGATTTTTAACAGTTGATTTTTTTTATAGGAGCCTAAATGTTTGATTTCTTCATCAAAAGTTTTATTTCCAAAAACTTCACTTTGCAGACATGATGGATATGGACACATGCTTTTCAACATCTTCAATACCTTTTACTTCCCTGCTCGCACATCCTTCTGCTATTGCTATAGAAATCGGAATCTGTTCACTTTTCTCCTCACATGTTTTTGGATATAAAAATTGTATGGAGAAATCCATCAGTTATAACAATATTGATGAAGCCCCCAAATGTTTGAAGTAACAGCCTCTTGCTAGTTGTTTAAAAGCGATGCTCATAACTTGTTTCTTCCTCTTCTGTTTCTTATTTTGTTATTTTTTATTGTCCTGGGTAGACGTTTATTATCCGTAGGTTACGAACACTAGCAAAAGAAGCATTACAGTTTACTGACAAGCGAGTTAGTATCATGAATGAAGTCTTAGTTGCAATGGACATGGTGAAGTGAGTTTTCATCTAATCAATGAGTTAACATAGATGCTTGCATTATTGAGGCTACTGGTACTACTAATATTGACTTGATTCTACTGTTTTTAGGTGTTATGTTTGGGAGCGCAGTTTTGGAAATAAAATTCAGAGGACACGCGAAGCAGAGTTATCGTGGTTTTTGAGATCACAACTTCTTTCAGCTGTAAGATAAAGTTTTTTTTTGAGATCACAAATTAGTGGGTGCAATTTAGTTCACTGGGCAATCAATCACATCAAGTGCACTACCTTGAAATGATCCATGTAAAAGTTAGCATTTGAAATTGGTATGTAGATTCATGATTTTTGAAGTCTGCTATGCTTTCACAGTTCAAAATAAGGAAAATTATGTAGTTCATGATCCGTGCATCTCTTTAAATTGTCTTTCTTAAATCAACCATCCGTGAGTTTAAAACTCAAATCTCTCTTTTATTTGTCCTTCTGTGATTGGCCGAATAAATGCTCTGCTCTTGCTGCAGCTGAACAGCTTCCTGCTGCATAGTGTCCCAGTATGCGTGACAGTGGTTTCCTTTGGAATGTTTACGATGCTTGGTGGGGATCTAACGCCTGCAAAAGCATTCACATCTCTGTCTTTGTTTACCATGCTACGCTTCCCTTTGTCATCACTGCCCAACGCAATAGTCCAGGTTTTCTTATCTTGCGCGTGCATTAGATTCGATCCTTATTATGTTTACTATGCAAATTCAGAGTTATCTCAGTAGCTTTTATTTTTATATGATTTCATATATTTATACTTGGTGCTGGCTATAATGGATTTTTTTATTTTTCAAGTCTGTCTTCTTTTCCCTTCATATTTACTGCTCTGTGTCTGTGCCTCACTGGTGCTTTCTGTTTGTAGATTGTAAATGCTAGTATCTCTTTATCTCGCATTGAGGAATTTTTGTCAAGTGATGAGAGATTACTAGTGAAGAATCTACCAGTTGAGTGCGACAAGTCAGCCATTTCGATAAGAAATGGATGCTTTTTATGGGACTTGAAGGTATATCGTGAGATAACAAGTTTAATTACTAACCATCAGTTAAAGATTTTTCTTATTTATCCATTTAGCTACTATGTGGTTGTAGGGTGTCAAATATGCTATAATATGTGTCTGCAAGTGGAAATGTGCATCATGTGTCATTCCTTCTAAATAGTTTGATTTTCAGTCAGGGAAACCCACCCTAAGGAATGTAAACCTTGATATTCCTGCGGGAAGCTTAGTTGCAATTGTTGGTGGCACTGGAGAGGGGAAGACGTCTCTTATATCAGCAATGCTGGGAGAGCTGCCATCTCTGACAGGCACCAGTGTTGTTATCAGAGGAAGTGTTGCCTATGTCCCACAAATTTCATGGATTTTCAATGCTTCTGTGAGCTTCAAAATTGCAGTATATGATAAGTCAATTTTCCATACACGTTAAGATCGCTCATAGGTGTGGTCCCTATTTTCTTAACAAAACAGGTACGGGAAAATATATTGTTTGGATCTAAGTTTGATGCAGCTAGGTACTGGAAGGCTGTAGATGTGGCTGAATTGCTAGCAGACCTTGTATTGCTTCCTGTTAAGTGGACTTAATATTCTTTAAGTTTCTAGTCACTCTGTAGAAAGATCTGACATCTTTCAACCCTTTCAGCAGCTATCAGATATTCATTATTGATTTTTTCAGGGCTATGACCTGACAGAGATAGGTGAAAGGGGGGTAAATATTAGTGGTGGCCAAAAGCAAAGAGTGTCTTTGGCTAGGGCTGTCTATTCTGATTCTGATGTTTTCATATTTGATGACCCACTGAGTGCTCTAGATGCCCATGTTGGCAGACAGGTACTTACAATTTGAAGTAACAATTTCTCTATTTAAAACTAACTACTACTGTAATGTTTTGATGGATCCTTAGCCATGATAGACGTAGTTTTGTGTCATTACGAAAACTAATATGTTAAATCTAATGAGACAGGGCACTTTTAGAGACTATTCCTACAAAGTACAAATGCGTTGGCTCTTTTTTTTGTTCTCTATCAACAGTGAACACCCAATCAAAAGAACCCGTACTTGTAGGCTAATTGCATTAACATTATAATTACTAAAATGTTTGGAGTCACTGAGCAATCATGTCGTCCAGGTTTTTCACAAGTGCATCAAGGAAGAGCTAGGAGGAAAAACTAGAGTGCTTGTTACAAACCAACTACATTTTCTTCCTCTGGTAGATAAAATTATCATAATGAGGAAAGGCGTGGTGGCAGAGGAGGGAACCTTTGAGCAACTGTCAAAGGAAGGGATCTTGTTCAATGAACTTATGGAAAATGCTGGGAAAATAGAAACGTCTGAGAGTCATGAGATGACGGTTGATGGTGAAACTTCAGATGAACTATTTCTAGGAGCCAGTGAAGGAAAACAACAAATAACAGGTGTGTCCGTTCTTGTCAAGGAAGAAGAACGGGAAACAGGAGTCATTAGTTGGAAGGTTCTGATGAGGTAATGATTTTGTGTACCTATTTAATATTTTGTTTCAGCATTTCCAATCTCTGCTTTCCCTTTAGTATACATCATTGAAATCCAACGCAGATCTGTCATTCCAATTATGGGAGATGTCTTTGTTTACTATACACCAGGAAAAATTGGAATATCTAAAGAACAAAGAGGGAACGAAAGGTTAAAAAGAGACATGGTTAAAATAGCGTTACAGTTAACAAGTTATGACATATGTATATGTTTATCTTCAAGCCTTCACCTGGCAGGGACCTTTTCGATGGTTTTATGCATATATGTCAACTTCCATACGAGAAAAACATGCCAATCCTTTTGCCACTTTGGTGCAGATATACAAATGCTTTAGGAGGCCGATGGGCGGTTGGTGTGCTACTTATATGCTATGTGTCCACTGAAGTATTTCGAGTTTTAAGTAGCTCATGGCTGAGTATTTGGACGAAGGATAGCTCTACAAGCAGATACAAACCTCATTATTATATTCTCGTATACTCACTTTTGTCTCTGGGTCAGGTGTGCCATCAATCTCATTAACTTATTACTATTCCCCCATAGTACGGGCATATCAGTTAGAATAAAATATCTCTGCGTTGTTTTATCCAGGTACTGGTGACTTTGGCTAGCTCTTATTGGTTGATCATTATAAGTTTATCCGCATCAAAAAGGTTGCATGAATCGATGCTCTGTTCTATATTGAGAGCTCCTATGCTATTTTTCCACAGCAATCCTTGTGGACGATTAATAAATAGGTTTGCCAAGGATATAGGGGATATAGATCGTAATGTTGCTGGTCGAACAAATATGTTCCTAAGCATGTCCATGCAGCTTCTTTCCATTTTTGTGTTGATAGGTATTGTGAGTGTACTTTCCTTGTGGGCTATCATGCCTATTTTGGTGTTATTCTATGCGGCCTTCATCTATTACCAGGTATATTTATCCCCCGTGCTGTCAAGTTCGTAGTGTAGCCCATATTTATGTTTTTGAGTTGCCAGTTTTTCATTAACTCAGCGGGTACGTACTGTTCAACTACTTGGCTTGATAACTGTCTCATTTGCTTTCCAGAGTACCTCACGGGAATTAAAACGTTTGGACTCTGTTACCATGTCTCCTATATATGCACAATTCAGTGAAGCCTTAAATGGATCATCTAGTATTTGTGCATACCAAGCATATGAACGAATGACCCACATCATTGGTAAGTGTATGGACAATAATATACGTTTTGTCCTCGCAAGCACCAGTGCTAACCGCTGGCGGACACTAAGAATGGAGCTCTTAGGTGGTGCAATGATTTGGTTCACGGCAACCTTTGCTGTTATACAGAGTGGAAACGCTGAAAATCAGGTGGCTTTTGCTTCTACAATGGGCCTTTTGCTCAGCTATACCTTAAACATCACAAGTCTGATGAGCGGCGTCTTAAGAGAAATGAGTAGGGCTGAAAATAGCTTGAATGCTGTTGAACGTGTTGGGACGTATATAGATCTTCCTAGTGAGGCTCCAAGTATAATCAACGACAATCGTCCTCCTCTTGGTTGGCCATCCTTAGGGTCATTGGAATTCAAGGATGTTGTATTACGATATAGACCGGGACTTCCTTCTGTGTTGCACGAATTATCATTTAAAGTTTCTCCGAGTGAGAAGATTGGCATAGTTGGAAGAACTGGTGCAGGAAAATCTAGCATGTTAAATGCATTGTTTCGGTTGGTTGAGCTTGAAAAAGGACGAATTCTGATTGATGGTTGTGATGTGGCCAAGTTCGGGTTAGCTGATCTGCGCCAGTTCCTCACTATCATACCACAATCACCGACCCTTTTCTCAGGTTTGGAATTTGAACATTCAAGCTTGCTGTTTGTTACCTGTTTCATGTAGAAACAAACATTCATTATTGCTCGGCTTAATTCTATTTGCCAATGAAGGCAAATTTCTTTGTCAATGTTTATGTGCTTTAACCTCTATGTGTGAAGCCATGCTAGATCGTTGAATGGTAATATTTTGTATGATATAGGAACTATTCGCTTCAACCTTGATCCATTGGGCGCCCACAGCGATGCTGATCTTTGGGATGCTTTGGAGAGAGCTCATGTAAAGAATTGCATCAGTGAAATTTCTTATGGGCTGGATGCCCAGGTAGGCTCTGCTCTGCCATAAACTTCAGTCCTTGCACACTATTAGTATTTGACAGTCGATAAGAATTGAGGTACGTGGATCATCATTCCGTATTTTCATGTTTCTAGGTACTGGAAGGTGGAGAGAATT
>NQLW01000872.1:135694-161146 GCA_002312845.1 Kalanchoe fedtschenkoi
GCATTATTGCAAGACATTATCGTGTACTTTCTTATAAGCCAGTGAGAATCATGCAATTCATTAAATGGATCCCATTCATCCATTTTTTGGTGCAAATTCTTGAGTGCACAGAAAGCATCCATTCTCGAAAATGATGTCGTTTTACGTCGTTTTCATTAAAATACCCCGCTTTTCGTTAAATAAACAGTAAAAAAATTATAAGAAATACAAAAAATTAGAAAAAAAAAGAAAAAAATATTCTTGATTTATCATATTTGAGCTAATATTCATTGGATAATATGTTTATCGGATGAGATGTATTTATCAGATAAGTTGTTACGTTCATTAGATGACATGCTCATCTGATGAGATGCTATAATCATCAAATTTAATAATATGTTTATTAGAAAAGTTGCATTGGTCATCAGATAAGCTTTTATGTTCATCAGATCTTATAATATGTTCATTAAAATGATGTTGTTTTACTTCATTTTCATTAAAATATTTTACTCTTTTTTAAATCTGATTGAACATAGTATCAAATCTAATGAACAGAACAGCTCATCTGACGAGCAGAAACAACTCATCTGACGAACCGAAAAGCTTATTTGAGATAGAAATGAGTGTTTAAATGAAACTGACACAAAACGACGTCGTTTTCGAACGAGAATATTCATCTAGATGTGTGCTGTCAGTGCAACCAAAAATTTGCGCAACCTTAATATATATATATATATATATATATATATATATATATATATATATATATATAAATATATATATATATATAGAGAGAGAGAGAGAGAGAGGGCGGATCAGTTGAGAACCTCCCTAAGTTGAGAACCTTGTGGACAAACGTGGACCAATCATTTTAGATTCAAAACTACATCGTTTTGATATTTTTTATGTCTTCATTAATTAGCCAATTTCATCTTCTTATTTTTTAACGCATCTCTCCCCAAAATCACTTCCGATTTCCTTGGAACAATTAAGTTAAAATCAGATCTCGACGATCTCCTTCTTATTTTGCTTTTTGCTTTTTGCTTTTCGAAAGAATGTGAGGAGTTGCGTGAGGCGGAGACTGGCGATTTGTGTCTCTGCTGTTGCGTATGGTTGTGGTTTGTTTGGTTTTGAGTGGAAGCGAGTTGCGATATGTGTATCAGCGTTGGAATCGGTCGATTTGATTGACCGATTCGACTAGTGGAATTTTAGAGTGTTTTTACGTTTTTTTTTTAATTCCGATACGGTGTTTGCTTTTCACGAATTGAATCAGTGCATCATTTAACTTCGATTTTGACTTCATGGAGTTGAAGCGTCTTCATCACAATGCCAGTATATTAGTTTCTGCAACTTTTCAAATAAATGGCTATTTGAAGCTTCTTGTATTGTTGTTGTTGTTAATTTTGTATACTGAAATTTATTTCTTGTTCAACATGCTTTTCATCGTCTAAATTCTACTTTCAATATGATCTGTTTTTTGGTTTCAGTCCATTCAAAGAGACCTTGATGCAGGTAAAACTCTTGGAGTGCCTGATGGAGTTCTCATTAATGGGAAGGGACCTTACCGGTACAATCAAACCCTTGTTCCAGCAGGGATTGAGTTCACAACTATTCGTGTTGATCTAGGTAGTTATGTGATGGTTATGTACCCTCTGCCCGCTTACCGGATTTGATGGCGGAGGAACAATCTTCTCAGCCAGGTCTGAAGCATGGGTCTCGTAGTACCGGATTTGGTTTTTTCTTCTTTGTTCATTAGTTCACGGTTGGTTCTTTGGAAATTGTTGAATTTTTTTATGGGTTTAGATTTTTTTTTTTGGATAGTGAACATGTTCACTATCAAATGTTCACTACCATAATAAAAAATTATTAAATTTTTTTTTTACGGATTTACATATTTTTTTTTGGATAGTGAACATATTCACTATCATCACATGTTCAGTACCATAATATTTTTTTGGATAGTGAACATATGTTCACTGTAAAAGTTCACTACCATACACAAAAAGCATATGTACAAATTCAAAAAAAATGTTCACTGTTAAAAAATGAAAAACAAACAAATATTCACTGTCTATTAATATTCTTAAAAAATTATTATCTAGAAAAAATTTAAAAAAATTTAACTTTCTGAAAACTCACAAAAATATGAAATATGCGACGGTGAACATTGACTAAATAAAATTAGTATTTTTCACAGAAAATCTTTTAAAAAATCTTTTGTTTAATGATAAATAAAAAAATCTTAAGGCATTAATGATATTTAACTAAATATATTAAATAGGTGCACTTTCCATATATATCATATCTAATAAGTTTCATATAATTAATGAAGTATCATAAATAAACCTAAAAAAGGAAATAAAATGATTGGTCCAGAATTGTCCACAAGGTTCTCAACTTAAGGAGGTTCTCAACGGATCCCTCCCCTATATATATATATATATATATATATATATAATGTGGATCAAATGAAAACCACTTTGGATTTGTAAACTGTGAACCATCCTGGATCGTTGATCCATATTTCATCCAACGATTATGATTTTTTCTAGATTTGTTATCTATTTTTTAAAAGATAATAAAATCCCTATTTTATGAATGATTGGATTCCCTTCCATAATTGACTATTCAAAATAAGGAATTAAGCGTGTCACTTTTTTTCTTGGTTGGATGGGCGGATGAGGGTTTGGCTGTGTGCGAATTGGTGGAAACGGTGCGGATAGAGTTTAAACTCAGGGTTGAGATGAGTAGTGAAGATGAGAGCTTCTGCTGGGCCCCGGCCCCGGGCGGTCGACCATCACTGCCAAGCTCAGGGCCAGGCCTGTCGGAATGTGCCGCGCTGGCGATTGCGACCGTCCCATGAAGACGATCAAGGACGACACTGCTGCAGCAAGGCTGCAACAGCACGTGTAAGCTTTCATGAATAAATAAACAGCAAATTCTATATATTTATGGAATTATTAACGTGGCTGGCGGCGCTGGTTGGTGCGGTTCTTGTAATTATTTTCTTTTTCAAACTTTTCGTCCCATTGATGTTTCTTTATTTGTCCTTTGCAGTGTCTGTCTTATATTCATAAAAGAATAGTCTTTCTCCAGGCTCATCACCAGGAAGCTTCCAGTATGGTAACACTTTTTCCCTGCCTTTCTCAATTTCCTTGCACCTTCTTCACTCTCCACCCATTATCCCTCTAGCTACGCAACTTCCCTTCCCATTCCTTCAGCAATCTCCACTCCATTGCAAGGTACTCCATCTTCTTGCTACTTATCCTGCTACTGTTTTTCATGCTACGTTTGGTTAAAGAGTTTATAACTGATCCAGGAATAAAGTTCTTTATGTGAAGCCGAGCAGCCTTGGTTAATTGGTAAACTTTGCATGGGAAGCTATTGTGTTCTGTCTATTGACACTAACTCTATAGCAAAAAGAGGCTCTGTCGGGAAAAAACATCACCTGCATTCTGTTTTGTTCTCTATAAGTTTAAGGGAAAGAAAGATTTTCTAGTGAAGAGTACAGTTGAAGGAAGGTTTGATTAAAAAAATGGAGAAAATGGGTATTGTTTGTTATCGTTTGATTTTTCTGTACCATGCATATAAAAAAATGCACGCCTCTCGTAAACCATTTGTTTCACGACTTACCTCATAATATTCCTTAGCTAAAACGATTCTCCATGTATACGTCATTAGTACTATTGGAATCTCCATGTATAAGTCATTTGTTCCGCAAGAATAACTGCAATGTCTTACGATTCATGTCAACTAGTGTATATCACCAAAATCACAATCTAAATTTTAAATTTTATTGCTTGTCGAAGATAGAAATTCATAATTTCAGTATTTTGAGTTATTTGCAATCTGCATCTTGATATATACATGAGGTGAACATGATACTTTCATATGTCAATTTCTCTTTGCTCGAGTGGAAAATAACATTTTATTGCAACATGCAGGTCTTATTCCCCTGAAAGTCAGGCAGCTATACAGTGATTTTGGAAGTGACTTTAGATACATGTATCAATTTGCCTCCAGCCAGTGTAGTTGAAAGCTTTTCACTTGTTAGATTTATAAATTGGCAAATTATGGCTTTCAACCCTTTTGTCTGGTATTGTCGCCCGATTGCTAATGGCTACTGGGATAAAGTGGCACAAAGCGCATTAGGATCTTATACACCTTGCGGCATCAACACTCTCGTGGTTCCCGTCTCTAATGTTTTTCTTATGTGCATCTGCATTTACCGAATATTACTAATTAAAAAAAGTCATAAGGTCCACAGATACAAATTAACATCTCGAGGTTATCACTTGATATTGATTTTATTGAGTGGTCTTTCAACCGCGGAGCCTCTTTTCCGAATTGCATTTGATATATCTATATTCAATGTGGGTGAGCAACCTGGTCTTCCTCCTTTTGAGGTAGGATGTCTCATCAACTACATTTCTTCCAGAACCTTTTTCTTTGTTTACATGCTACACTGCGTTGACTAGAATTATTCAACGTACTTAATTGTTTTTTTAGTAAATTTGTTCCAATTTATTTTCGTCTCGTTGTCTTTCATCATTGGTTAGCTTGGAATATAATTTAAGGTTTGTGTATATACAGAGCTTCATTAGGACTTTATACTTTGCCTTGCAGTTTGTTTCTCTTCTCATGGAAGGGAGTGCTTGGGCTTCCATGGTTGTTTTGGCCTTTCTAGAAACCAATGTATACATCCGAGAGTGCCAAATGTTAATGCGTTTTGGCATTGCGTATGTTTTGGTTGGGGATGCGGTGATGGTGAATCTCATCCTATCTATGAAAGACAACATTATCGGGTTGCTTTTCACATCTCTGTCAATTACTGTACATAATGTTGTCTTCCAAGTGTAATATTCAGATGAATTTAAACTTTAAAGTAATGTTGGTGTTAATGATTCTATAAACTCAAAAAAACAGCTGGGAGGTAAGTATTAGGTTGTAGTGGCACGGGTCAGCGAAACTGAAAAAGCCAGCAATGACGGCTTGTTTTTGTTTGCTAACATTATTCATGTTTGCTTGTCTGTCTTTGGACCAGAAAAACCTGTATATTGATATCGGCTAATCATCATTTTATATATGCAGACTTTCTTTGTGCATGTACATCAGCGGCTTCATTTGTCAGGTCTGTTACTTTGTCTGTATAAGTTAGGGTTTTTAACTTAAGTAGTTGAATCCATAGTAAAGTTCAGTTGATAGTGAGTGGGGGAGTTCAACTTTCTATTGAAGGTTTGTTGTTATGAACTGAAACACGTGCATCTTATTACAAGATAAAGTAATTAACCTAACTTATAAACTGAAAATATAAGTTCAAAAGCAGTGGCCCTATATATTCAATCATTTATGAATTAATTTAATATTTCAACACCAAACAGACCATTCGAACCCGAGGGCGGAGGCCATGTAGAATAATTGATTTCACAAAATAGTTGAGAATGAGTGAGTGAGTACAGTTAAAATGTATTCAATCGTCCCACTCTTAAAAGTAGTTCAAACTTCAAGATTTTTTTATATTTGATTTTCTGTAAGTCTCGAGTCCTTGGTTGACATTAAGTTTGGCCATTGTGTAATGTTCGAAATGGTGGGTCTTACCCTTATGATGGCACATACTAAATCTGAATCCAGCCTTCCCATGATCGTGGTGATGAACACAAATTAAGTTGAAGTTGGCCCTGTCTTGGTAATTATGATAGCCTAGTTCAGGTCCCCAATTCATCGTTTAGCCAAATGTTGACAGCTAATCATAAACAGCTATCTATCTGGTTGTCACAACGTTTATAATACTTATTGTTATGAAGGTCGTGGTTGGCGCATTGCTTCTTTTCCATATTCCCAAGCTGGATCCATATCCAGGGTACACTAGGCTTCAGAATGAAACATCTGATTCTTACGAGACTTTGAGTGGAAAGGAGGAAGTATGTCCAGAGAGGCATGTCAACATATTCTCTTGTAAGTTTCTATCACACTTCAGATTTTTTCTTCAAGTTCTTTCCGTCTCTCCTTCTCATATACATGTAGGCGCCATGAATCTGATACATACCCATCAAGATTAACTTTTAAAGTATTTCACTGTCTGGCTTTCTGTTAGGGTTATTCTTCGAATGGATGTCACCTCTTATGCAGCTAGGATACAAAAGACCTATCACTGAGAAGGATGTTTGGAAACTAGATGAGTGGGATCGATCTGAGATACTAAGTCAAAAGTTAGTGTTATATGACTCCATGCACAAGCTGTTTTTATTTATGGTTTCATTCCAAAACCAATGCCAGGGCCATTTGTTTTATTTAGTTATAATGTTCCTTGCAGTAAATCCAAATTGTGAAAAGGCAAATATCGTTGTTTTACTTTCATTTTTGTTATCTATATGGGTATCTACGTGAATAAATTTTCTCCATCAGCCGCTAACGGAAAAATTTGAACTTTTATAGATTTCATGGTTGCTGGGTGGATCAATCAATAAGGCCGAAACCATCACTTCTAAGTGCACTTAATTGTAGTGTTGGAGGAAGGTAAACAGTACATCATTTTAGTTTGGCGTGTAATATCACATTTTTGTTTTTGCATTATGTTGATTTAGTTTGAAATGTAACTGCTACCTTTCTGCAGATTTTGGCTGGGAGGAATCTACAAGGTAATGAGAAATATTAATTTGCCTTTATCCATAAACCATTTACATAGCTCAATAGACAGAATAGAATTCCAACATAACTTAAGCATCGGAAACATTGTCGTTTAGATAAAAGTATACTAACATTGTTTTGCTGATGAATTTTAGAAAAATAATATATTTGCAATTGATTGTGAATGTGAATCTAAGTTAGACCCTCTATTTGTAATGAAATCAAAGATGATTCGACTTCACATCTCTCCTTTGTGGTTGGCCTGCTCATGTTGATCTTTGTATCCATTTGTGTCATTTATGTTGTGATAAATACCTCTGAAAGTGAAGAAGAGTAATGGAGACAACATTCTAAGTACTAAATATAAGATCCCGAGTTTTATAGAGTATTAATAATTGGTTTTGAGTGTTCATTCAAAGTATAACATTTTGATTATTTTGCTTACAACTAAGAGGTCTATGGTGTGTCTCATAACTTTTTTGAGGCACCTAGTGCACATATTTATGGATGATGTAGTTTGCCCACCTTGGTGCGGAATTGGTTATTGGCCAACACCAACTTGGTTTCCTTGTCGTCCCTGCATGGATGTTGTCAGTTATGTAATTATGTTGTACGAAAACTTGTGTGCGTTGCCGCTTTCTGTTTTCAAAATATTTCCGAAGCGCGAAAATTGGTGGAAACGTGGCCAATTATGATCAAGATAAATTTAAACAAATTCTAATTTAAGCCTTCAAGTAATCATTTTTGTATTTTTAACCTTTAAATGTGATGCACTAAAACATGGAACTACCGCCATTTATCCAATTCGAATATGTTTTAGAAACGAGGATACTTCAGCTTTTTCTAAGTTTTCCCAACTTCTAATTAATTGCAAAATATCAATTTACCATATTTAATGTAACTCCTAGGACAATCAATTCACTTTTTTTTTATTAAAATTATGCAACTTTCCGCATTTGAACATTGTTTTGATTATAGAGATCAATTTTCAATATTATTGCAAACAAAATTCTGAATTCTATATACTGTAAATATGATGTATCTTTACCATATTCATATCCTAATTATTTAAATAATCATGTTGTCTGTATGTGTTTTTGTATCCGTACCCGTTTCCATTTGTGGTGCTACTTAGGTTATCAGTCGGCCCTTTAAGGGTCTGGAGGGGGTGTCTACACGGTGTGCTCTTGAATTTGACGGTGTGCACAATTTGAATTGTAACTGTCTTATAAAAATGTGTTGTTCATTTTACAATGGATTCAATGTGATTCCTGCAAGTGTAATAAACAAATCTACTAGTTATCTTATTATCAGTGCACCATGTTTTGTGGTTACCTTAGAGATTGTGCTGACAAGGGACAGGTTGACATTGGGAGTTTAAGTGTGGAAGTATCTGACATAAGAACTTTGTGTTTTATGTGTCCCGTGTATAGTGAAAATGTGATATTTACAAATTTAATAAGTAAGCCTTAACTATGCCTTTTATGTATCCTGCATTGAATGGAAATGTAATACATACAAATTTAACAAGCAAGTTTATCTATCTTATGACCAACTTATGTGTTAATACATTTTTGGTTTGTCACACTAACCGGTGTAATGTCTAAGCTATTATATGCCACATTGACCTAATGCATAGTTGCATACTCTTTTCATCTTGCGTTAAACTACACCATATCGATCTTTCGTTTTATATCAGATGAAAGTTAATGTCGTGTGAACATATAAAAAGTGTTTTAGCAATTTAGTCGCCAGCATATCATGATCTTTTATAGTTGAATTTTGTTTGTGGTGTCCTAAAGGATGGTGGTGGCAAGAATCAGTTGTGCCAGACTAAGTTCATAATTAATCGAATTTGGTCATCAGATCAAATCGACTTAGACACTATTTGAGTCACTTCATCACAGTAAGCGCATGGTGTGTCGAATAAAGAGGATGTTGTAATCTCATTGTTAGACATGTCGTTTGATGGCATCAGAGTTGACTCTTCGTATTAGGTGAGTGGTGTGTTGATATCAAAATCTTTTTTATGGTGGATTCTAAATTGTGGCGGCCTATAGAACTATGAGGCAAAAGTGAGACGGATCAAATTGGGCGTATAATGGCCTAGATCCCATAATCTACTCCGGTTGTTACAAACGGTATTGGCTACTCTCCACTATAGGTGCTTGATTCATTGAATGGAGAGGAGGATCATGTAGTCTGTTTGCTTGGTTTGGGTCCTGACAAGGGAGTTACAAATTCAAATGTGCGGTGAAGTAACTTCTTATTCTATTTGTCCTACATGGGGCATCAAATACGATTGAGCATATGCACTAGTTTACTAACTATTTGATGACCAATATACCATAATTTATAAATTATGATTGAGCCTATAAGCTACTTTACTAAATATTTGATCACCAACATACCATGATACCTTTATACTCCCTTCTATAATTGGTTCATTCTACTTTGCACGGCCAGATGAGATTGTTTACCATTTTTCTTTCTTTTAGTGATGTCAGGAATACACAATCGACTGCACCCAAAACATGAGGGTATTATGTGATTCATTGCTAACTACAGCTACACATGGTGTTACTTGTAATCATTGGTTTTTGGAGGACGAGTTATGTATGCATGTATCCATTTAAAATAATTTTTTATCAGCTTGACTTTATCGATTATATCTATGAGTTTCTAACTTTTGGGGGAATACTGTATAGATGATTACATTTGTTTAGTAACCTTCATGTGTAATAAAGACTGCATCTATTATTGCTGGGAATTTGATGCGATATTTTTTTGTCTATCTACTTACTGTGGTAAATGATTGAGATACTTTTATCTGATTTTGTAGTTTGGGGAGATGCTTGGTCGGTTTGTTGGGCCAGTCATATTGAATCTTCTTTTGCAGGTAACTTGTGCCAACTTTGATGGAATTTTATTGTTTTATTAATAATTATACTCGCAGCCAAAGATGTAAAAGGACATTCCTGCCCGATGCAGAATTGGAATGTTATGGTTTAAAGTGAGGCTTGTATATAAAATTTTTGTACCAGACTTCTATACTTGCAATCAGACATGTATTTGTTAATAGACATATCCTTATATGTAGACATCGTAAGGCATATCTGAGTGCTGAAAGTGAGATTTGTAGTAAATAAACTTTGGGGCCTAGAAAAACTCTACGGATGTTAGAGAATTTTTGTGGCAGAAGCTGTGTATTACATTATATTGGTTACAAAATTGGTACAACCTAGCATGTCCACAGCGTATCATATTGGACAAACTGGAATATAATTTGTAAGTTTTTAATAGTTTATTTTATTTTTAATTTCATTCTTGTAGTTTTCATATGGTCTCAAATTAATTTTCAAAACTGAGCATATTTTCATTTATTTTTGCTTGTGTTATTCAATCCTTGGAGGTTCTTTATGATTCTAGGGATTTTAACTTCCTTCCTGTGCCCTGCAGTCTATGCA
This sequence comes from Kalanchoe fedtschenkoi, assembly GCA_002312845.1. Taxonomy (NCBI): domain Eukaryota; kingdom Viridiplantae; phylum Streptophyta; class Magnoliopsida; order Saxifragales; family Crassulaceae; genus Kalanchoe; species Kalanchoe fedtschenkoi. Next base: position 145,768 of record NQLW01000872.1, read on the forward strand.
AAGAGGTGATCCAGCATGGATCTGCTGTGTCTACGTCTTTTTCATTTTTCTTTCGTCGGTATGGTTATTCATCTCATCTTATGCTTATTTGAGGCATTCATGTGCATTTAAATCAACTGACTGCATAGACTTATTTGGATCATATTACTTTGATTATGTGGGGGCCATATCAAGTATTTAATCAGTTGCTTATTAAGCTCTAAACGGCCAAAGTAATAAATCCGCCAGGTAGAGATGTGAATGCCATCTCTAAACGTCTTTTGCTAATGTACTCCCAACTAGATATATGATGTGGGAAATCTGAGGTTGCAAGGATGTGTTAGAAGTTAGAAGTGCTGGTGTTTTTGTTTAAATACACAACTCCAAAGATGGTGTTTGATGGAGACATCAAAGAACTCCGCTTTGGTAATGAACGACATTTTGATTTTCCATTTCAATCCTTTCCATTTTCCCACCAAACTCTTGATCCAAGGGCGACATATCTGGAACACCACCAGCACATGGTAGAAATACTCCAGTTTGATTTATATTATTCCAACTTTTTTCATATTTAAAAGTATCTTATCGGAAGAAAAGGACCAAAACTTGCGTGCTCATAGGTAGCCGAGCCGGTTGATGGCTCGGTCTATGAGACTCAAGTCTACTTTGTCCTGAGTTCGATTGCGAGCTGGCACTGGACCAAGCATAAATCTTTTGAAACAACCCGGGGCGTATCCACGCCGGGTCTTACGGTTGCGTCCCTTCCCGGAGTTTCTTCCCTTGAAAATTTATTTTGTCCATGTAGCTTATTCATATTTCTCAACCAAATTTCATGAATGTTGCTTGAATGATCATGATGTTAGTCACAACCCAGACTCCGTGCTAACTCCTTTTTCTTCTGAGATTTAGAAAATCACATTCCTTTGGTTCATTTGTTTTTCGGAATAAAACCTAAAAGGAACCCTGAATTATCACCACTTACCTAATTGCGGTAAGAATTATCACGATTTTCAAAAATGGTGCGATGAAAAAAAAAAATTGGGTTGATTTTTTAAAATAAAATTTACTATTACTTTTAAACTAATATTATTGTAAAACTTAGATTTTTGTGCGAAAATTACTTCGTTTGGTTATCAAAATAAACTATATTGTTTTGTGCACATAAAGAAACGACGTCTTTTGATAACCAAACGACGTAATTTTCACACACAAATTTAGGTCTTATAATAATATTAATTTTGGAATGTAATAGTGAATTTTATTTTAGAAAATAAGTCCAAATATTTTTTCATCGCATCCTTTTTGGAAATCGTGGTAGTTCTGACCGTAATTAGGTAAGCGATGGTAGTTTAGGGTCCCTTTTGGGTTCTCCCCCTTGTTTTTATTAGCAGACAATTACCATACTTGGCATGCTTCTTTATCTGTATATTTTAACTAAGATAAATAAATCAAAGTAACTCATAGATTTCCGCCTATGTTTCATACTAAATTGCTCGTGTTCCCTTTTAATAAGTTTAATGATGGTACAAAAATATCACTATCGGAGATGAATATTGGTTATGATCTATTATTTGTTATAAGTATTTATGATGTTTATTTTTTTTATTTGTTCAGATTTTTTTCTTGCTGATCGAGAGTCAATTTCTTCAGTGTGTTTTTCGGGTCGGCCTCCGAGTGAGAGCAATTCTGGTAGTGTTTCTACTTAAAATCTTCATACTTCTGTCAGGCACGGAGTTTCATTTTTTTATTGTGTTTATTATTAATACTTTCAAGATTCCTCATGACATTTATGCTTTAAAAATAGCATTGGTAGTAAAAAGTATCAAATGATTAACTTCCTGTAACTGCTTAAAAGTAGGCATCCTAAACTATTCATCATTTGAATAACTCAAAAGATATTGTATATTTAACTTAGAAATAATCTTGCGTTGACTTAGTTTTACTTTTACGTTGCATGTAGGTCTCAGCAATTTTTCGGAAATCTTTGAGATTAACCTACGAGGCTCACAAGAACTTCCCATCTGGAAAGATAATGAACATGATAGCTACAGATGCAACTATGCTCCAGGCATGTTATTTATTTATAAGAGCAAACCTACATGCATTCTTTGTGATCAGACAAACAGTTGTTCAACCTTTTGATTGATGAAGTTTTAATATCAATCACTGAGGGAATGATGCTTGAATGTGTACAAACATCCAAGTTGAGATTACAGTCATATGCGTTGATAAGTATTCACATTGCTGTTGCTACAAAAAAGTACTTTAGTAAGGAGGGGGGACAGTATGATGACTGCAATCTTTGTGTTTTTGTTTTTCCTATCCAACTATTAGTACACATGCACCTGATGGTACTAACTTCTGTCAATAGAATGTCTGACAAGCTTTCTATCCCTGCAGCAAATGTGTGTACAAATTCATGATGTGTGGTCAGACCCTTTACAAGTCATTGTTTCACTGGCTCTACTATATCAGCAACTGGGAATTTCATCTATTATTGGTTCATTGATGCTGGTTCTGATGATTCCTGTTCAGGTATATATACTCTATTTTTATAGATGACTTTTCACTCCCTACAATCAATGTAAAGACAAAGCTATGAATGCAATATTGTTTTAAAGATTTACGGCAAACATTTTTAGCTTCTCATAATTTTTTGCCAGCTGCTCATCACAATAAAGTTATGAATCCGCAATCCGGTGACTACCATTTTATTCTTTTGATTATGATCTACTGCCAACTCTTCAATTCCTCTCTACGACATCAAAAATTTTTCTGGGAAGCTCTTTGCGTCACTATTTCAACCCTTTTTTAAATCTGCAAAAATTATTTTCAAATTTCTTGCTTCATTCACATTGTTGGAACTGCAGCAGTTATTAACGTACTTTTCCATTTTGTTGTGCCGTGTGCAGACTATATTGATCCAGAAATTGTGGATATTAACAAAGGAAGGACTGCAGTTTACGGACAGGAGAGTCAGTCTCATGAATGAGATTCTGGTTGCAATGGACACAGTGAAGTGAGTTTACTATGTATATTTGATTTTCTTAGTATGCTTATATGCTTTGGTTTAAGGACTGATTTGCTTTGATGTTTTCAGGTGTCGTGTTTGGGAGGATAGTTTTAAAACAAAAATTCAAAGTGAACGCAAAGAGGAGTTGTCATGGTTTCGAAAATCACAACTGATGTTTGCTGTATGCAACTTAACCCGTCTGCTTGAAAGAATACATTTCATGATTGATTCACTGTCTTCCCTTTTCCTCGTTAAACTACAAACAATCTTCAGATAGGATTTTGGTATTTATTTAAAGGCTGTAAACCAATATTAATCCTTGAATTATACTGAATTCTGAGAAAAGTAGATGCTTAAGATGTGCTTACTTTATGTTCCCAGTGATATTTGATCACTACATTGTAAAAAAATTTATTGATAACATATGCTTAAGACACTTGGCATCTCCACTTTGGGCATTTTAAACTGATGGAATCACCTCCTTAGTAGCTGTAGAAATTTTCTGACTCAACACAGATTTGATTAAGCTCAGCGGCACCTCGATTTAAAAAACCCTTCATGGTCCCTTGCATCTTTTTTACTAAGTGTTGATGTATGACGTAATATTTTGTGGCATCAATCCTATTTCTACATGCGAAAAATAACCATGAAAAGTAAAGGCGCTTTGTAACTTGCTTCCAAGTTCTTTAAGAAGCATTATTACTGCCAATCGCATATGCTTTAACAATTCTGATATACTTGACCAGTATGCATATGTTGCAGCTTAACAGTTTTCTACTGAACACTGCCCCAGTTTGCGTGACAGTAGTTTCTTTTGGACTGTTTACGTTACTCGGGGGGGATCTAACACCTGCGAGGGCATTCACATCCCTGTCTTTGTTTACAATGTTACGTTTCCCACTATCTTCGCTGCCTAGCACAGTTGTCCAGGTTTCCCTTTCTGCACTTGTATTACACATAAGCTTTCCCCTTCGTATCCCTCTCCTTTTACAAAGTGGCATCTCTATACACTTATTTTGTAATTTTTTTACTTTTTTCGTTTCTTGTTCCAGTTGTGGTGTAAGTATGCTTTATCATTGTCCTTTTTATGATACCTTTATTCCTTATTTGTTTCAAGCAAACGATTTACATTAGTTGCTGTGCGTTTCAACTACCATTGTTCAACCGTATCTCTCTATGATTTTCGACTTCTGTGTCTGTGATTTACTCAGTCCAATGCTAATTTGTGTTTGCAGATTGTAAATGCAAATGTTTCATTGCGGCGGGTGGAGGAGTTTTTATCTAGTAATGAAAGAGTGCTTTTAGAACATTTACCTATTGAACATTGCATTCCAGCTATTTCAATAGGAAATGGATTCTTTTCATGGGACTTCAAGGTACAATTCCGAAACTTCAGCTTCAATAGTGTTCACAGGAGTAAGGGTGTGGTTCTGGGAGTTATGGGGTTAATATGTGACATTTCTGGCCTGAGAAGGGGTAGTGTGCAGTGGAATAGATAGAGTGTGTGCCTCAATCATGTAATAATCTAATATAGTAACAAAATAGTGTCTGTTGCGCTCCCGATCACGTGACCCATCTCTCCTGCCCACCCCACTACACCTCGAATCACACTCCCCCCAACCGTTGCTATCCCCTCCACGCCGTCGGACCGACGGGTGCGTACTCGTAATATATAAAAAAATACTAGCAGGTGACTCGTTTTATAATGTTTTCTGAATTTGGCAAGTAAAAATATTAATGCATTCCATTTTAGGGTAAATGTAACGACTTTTCTACCGGGAATAGATTGTTGCGTATAGTTATTTGAGAAATAGTTCTGATGGTTCCAGTTCCAGCCATCACGGAAGAATCTGTATCTTTTGTTTTTTCCTGTGTCAGTCAGACAAACATACTCTGTCCAGAATCAATGTCGACATACCTGTGGGTAGCTTAGTTGCAATTGTTGGTGGTACTGGAGATGGAAAAACTTCACTTATATCAGCGATGCTAGGAGAGGTGCCTTCTGTATTGGAATCAAGTGTTGTTATCAGAGGAAAGATTGCTTATGTTCCTCAAATTTCATGGATTTTCAATGGAACTGTGAGTTGCATCATGGACACTTTTTATAATGCCATTTTTACAGCTTCAAGGATTGCCACAACTGTAAATATCACTGTCGTAAATTACTTTAACCGATAGGTACGTGAAAACATATTATTTGGACAAGAGTATGATGCAGCACGATACTGGGAGGCTGTAGATGTCACGGAGTTACAACATGACCTCAAACTGCTTCCTGTTAAGTCTACACCTTGAACTCATACTTGCAAACTTATATGGGACATGCATCATGCATCTTTAGAGTAGTCACTTGAGATATGTGTAAAACTTTCAGGGCTATGATCTTACAGAGATTGGTGAAAGAGGAGTGAATATTAGTGGCGGGCAAAAGCAAAGAGTTTCCTTGGCTAGGGCTGTCTATTCTAATGCTGATGTACTTGTTTTTGATGACCCACTGAGTGCCCTAGATGCCAATGTTGGTCAACAGGTATGTATTACTCTAAGTACTATCAATTCTCTCTGTATTTTTTTTCTTTCAAAAATTATTGTGTCTGCTTCTGCTCCAAGTCAATTTTGTGTTAAATGTGTCATTTGATGAAGTTACAAGATGTTTATGCTGTGTTCCTCATATTATGTTTCTTTAGACTCAGAGCTGAGAGATTTCTAAAACAGGATGTGGCTCGCCCTTGGTTCCTGATCAACTAAAATAAATCCTTGTGTGATTTTGTGAATAGAATTATCATTGATTGCAAAATTTGTAAGTGTCTGCTCCATGCAGGTTTTTCACAAGTGCATCAAGGACAAGCTTGGGGGGAAAACCAGGGTGCTTGTTACAAACCAATTGCATTTTCTTCCCTTGGTTGATGAAATTATCCTAATGAGTAAGGGGATGATTATAGAGAAGGGAACCTTCGATGAACTGTCGAGAGATAGCATTGTATTCCAGAAATTAATGGAAAATGCTGGTAAAATAGAAGTGTATGCGGAACATAGACCTGAACTCGATGAAGACAATATAATATCAGCGGGTAGTAGCCTGACAAATAAAAATTCATCAGATGTGAGCAGTGGAAAAGCACAAAAAACTGGCATATCTATTCTTATTAAGGAAGAGGAACGAGAGACAGGTGTCATTGATAGGAAGGTTTTGATAAGGTAATAGTTGGATTACTCTAAGCTTCGGAATTTTACATTTACTGTTGTTTCTGTTCATTGAATGTTGCGGCATTGAAATAAAACAGTTCCATAAATCTGTTGTAGTGGTCATATAGCTCTGTCTTTTATACTGCATGTGTAACACCCGGGAAATATTTAGCCTTATAAATGGGAATAACACAAACACCCGTGTCCTTACATTACAAAACAAAATGCGAGGCCTCAAAAGATATTCATAAAATTCAATAGTGTCTTCAAATAAAAAAACAGTATAAATAGTCTAATGTTAAAACTAAGAATAATAGTTATTCTAAATTTAGTCCGAAGCAGGATTGTTAACATTCAGTTTGTTAAAATAGTTGGATCTACATTCAAAATCAATTGGCTATGAGTGAGGGAGCTCAACTATATATTATGATCGTTATAAAACGATGTGGGATATAAACCATTGCTCAACACCCACCCGCAAGTGGAGACCTCATGTGGAGAAAGATAACCGTCACGGGCGTAGTTCTGATACCATTAATATAGTTGAATCTACACTCAAAATCAATTGGCTATGAGTGAGGGAACACAACTATATATTAGGATCGTTATAAACCATCTAATGGGCAATGTGAGATATAAACCACTGTTCAACACCCATCCTCACTTCCAAGAGCCTCTAATAAGGGCAGCAAATGAGATCTCGTGCGTAGAACGATAACCGTCATGGGTAGATATAAAGAGAGTGGCTAAAATCCGCTTTGATACCATGTTAATATTGTTGAGCATAGTGGTATTATCCCACATCGCCCAGTGAAAGCTCTTAATTGATCCTTATATATAGTTGGGCTCCCCCACTCATTGCCAATTAGTTTTGAGTGTGGATCCAACAAATTTACAAATATAGTTGGATCTACATTCAAAACCAATTGACAATGAGTGGGAGAGTCCAACTATATATCAGAATCGTTATAGACCATATAATGGGCGAATATGAGGACTTGATAAGCATGGACAGAACTGACATAGTGGTTGTTATACATGAATCAGAGCGTTACAAAACTTGTTGGGAGTTCTATCCCCCAAATGAAAAGGCTCGTGACGGCTCAAAAGAAATTGTGCCAACCCATCTGATGTGTATTGATTTTATGCTAGAAGCTCAACCCTAGCATGCTATTTGAGAGGGCTACTCACAGAAATATATTTTCATGATGATTTTTCTGTAAACAATGTTTCTTTATGTTTCTATTCTTGTACTGATTTTAAACACCTGCTTGCACTGGGTTTCTACCTCCTTACAAATACCTGAAACCCTAACCTCAGTTTCTGTTGACTTGTTTCAGGTACAAAAATGCTTTAGGTGGCCCTTGGGTATTGGTTCCCCTGCTTGTGTGCTATGTGTCCACCGAAGCATTTCGACTTATAAGTAGCTCATGGCTGAGTAGTTGGACAAAGGATAGCTCCTCTAGCACATACAAGCCTCATTACTACATTCTGATTTACACTATTCTGTCACTTATGCAGGTATTCGAGCAGTTAAATAGGAATCTTATATTCTCTACTGTACCACCACCTTAGACAATATTCAAATTATTTTAAAGCAATCATTATATTACTGAAAATGTATACTCAAATGAATTCTTCTTTTGTTGAACTCCTTTCTTGTGTGGTAGACTGAATAATATCCGTTTGGAATGGCATGAATATTGATACTTGGAATAACGGGAATCATCACATTTTGCATTTTTTTGAGCCTTTTGAGTTAATGAACCGTGGAAGAGAGGGGAAGAAAACACTGCATATGGTTTTCATGAAATTGTATACTCAAACTTGGTGTTGGATTCAGGTTATGGTGACTTTGGCGAACTCTTTTTGGTCGATCATTATAAGCTTATCTGCAGCAAAAAGGCTACATGACTCCATGCTCAATTCTTTACTGAGAGCTCCTATGCTGTTTTTCCACAGCAACCCATGTGGAAGAATAATAAATCGGTTTGCCAAGGATATTGGGGATGTTGATCGTTATGTTGCTAATCGCATAAATATGTTTCTGAGCCAGTCAATGCAACTTCTTTCAACCTTTGTGCTGATAGGTCTTGTGAGTGTACTTTCCTTGTGGGCCATCATGCCGATTCTGATATTGTTTTATGCAGCTTTCATGTACTATCAGGTACACTGCTCCCCTATGTTATGGTGCTGATGATCGCACTACCTTGTGAGGCTAAATGTATCTTGTCTTTTCCAGAGTACATCTCGAGAGCTAAAACGCTTGGACTCGGTCACCTTGTCTCCAATATATGCACGATTTGGGGAAGCTTTGAATGGATTGTCTAGCATTCGAGCATACAAAGCATATGACCGGATGACTCTAATGTTATGGAAATCAGTTGATGACAACATACGTTTTTGCCTCGCAAGCGGGAGCGCAAACCGCTGGCGTACCATAAGGCTTGAAATATTAGGTTCCATTATGATTTTGTTCTCAACAATCTTTTCCGTCATTCAAAGCGGTAGAATGGAAAATCAGGTTGGATTTGCATCTGCAATTGGTCTCCTGCTTAGCTATACTTTAAACATCACTAGTCTAATGAGTGGTGTTTTAAGAGAAGCAAGTGAAGCTGAAAATAGTTTGAATGCTGTCGAGCGTGTCGGGACATATATAGATTTGCCATCTGAGGCTCCAAGTATAATTGAAAGCAATCGCCCTCCTATTGGTTGGCCAGCTTTAGGGTCAATAGAATTTGAGGACGTTCTATTGCGATATAGGCCTGGACTTCCTTCTGTGTTGCACGGATTGTCGTTCAAAGTTTATCCCGGTGAAAAGATTGGAGTAGTTGGAAGAACTGGGGCTGGAAAGTCTAGCTTGTTATATGCCTTGTTTCGGTTGGTTGAGCTGGAAAGAGGAAGAATCTTGATCGATGGTTTGGATCTGGCGAAGTTTGGTTTAGCTGATCTGCGCCAGTCCCTCAGTATCATACCACAATCACCAGTTCTTTTCTCAGGTAATACACTAACATACCTGTATTAATTTAAGTCTTTTTGTACTTTGTTCTTTATGCAAACAGATATTTCTTTGCAATGTCTAATTATTTACAACTATATTTGCTTCATATTTGCAACTGCCAAGCAATGTTGGACAGTTAAACCTTATATCTTTTGTGGTTTAGGAACTATTCGTTCCAACCTTGATCCATTTGGGGAACATAGTGATTCCGATCTCTGGGAAGCTTTGGATAGGGCACACATGAAGAATGTCCTTAGTGAACTATCTTATGGGTTGGATGAAAAGGTGGGAAACTTAATAATTGTACCATTATTTCACTTGCTACTTGTTAAGCATCAGTAGATGCCAAACTGAGTTTTTTTCGAAAGGTATGCCATTAGGAAGGGTCTGCTTAAACATTGTTTTGCTTCATAAAGTTTTCAGTTTTTTTGGTTTTGTTTGAAGGTGCTGGAAGGAGGAGAGAACTTCAGTGTCGGACAGAGGCAGCTGCTGAGTCTTGCTCGAGCATTACTCGTCAGAACAAGGATAATTGTTGTTGATGAAGCAACAGCATCAGTCGATCTTAGTACCGATGCACTCATTCAGAAAACAATTCGTGAAGAATTCAAATCAAGTACAATGCTTACTATCGCTCACAGACTGAACACTGTCATCGACTGCGATAGGATTCTTGTGATGGATGCTGGTCAGGTATGTCATCATATTTTTATTCCATTCTTTTGTGCTCAGTGCATACAAATGTGCCTAAGGCTTCAATTTGCCACATGAACTCGTTAAGTCTAATACTTGTACACGTGGCCAAAATGCACTTTATCACCTGGTTACAGTAGAGGTTTCTTGGGTGCTTGGATTAGGAAAAGTCTCTGTTCAGATGTTTCCTATATTATCGTATAAAAGATTTCTTCTGTTTTCCAGGTTCAAGAGTATGATCACCCAAAACAGCTGCTAGTACAAGGTGGTGTGTTTTGGAGGATGGTTCAGAGCACTGGATCAGCTAATGCTCAATACCTGTGCAACGTAGTCCTCGGATGCGACGCCCCCAAACACACCTCCTAAATTGTGCATGTTTTGAGTCTATTAGCAAGTATATTAACTTCAAGTTAACTGTTTTTTTTTAATGTTCATAATAATTTGGATTTTATCTATATATGCTCATCAAATAGTTTAAAGTATTCTTCAGTTAGTAATCATTGGATGTTTTACAGTAGTCACTAGTTATGATTTACTAGTACATTGTAATTTGTAATGCAAGTATTCATCAAAAGTTATATAATTTTCATGATATTACACTATATATATTTTAAATGAAAACCATTTTAGATTTTTTAAATTGTGAATCATTTATATCCACTGGTCTTAAATCATCTAGCGGATAAGATTTCAGTGTTTTTTTCTTTAATTTTTAAATTTTTAATAAATTTCTAATTATAAACTAACAAATTTAGTTCATTAATGGAAATAAAATTTCTCTCATATCATCATTATTCTTTTATTATATCTTATATTTTTTTTCTTTATTAGGAAAATCATCTATCTCTCATCCATATTTTCTTTCGTCTTCATATTTCAGCTCTCTCATCTCTCAGTCATAACAACCAAAATTTGCGCCATTCAAATGCAATCCAAATCTGTGTCTCCTCTCAAAGTCGCACTTCTCACCTAGCCAAAGCTACATCAACTGAACCAATCGGACATCGCTATGAGCCTGAATCCGATTTAGATCTGAGTAGATCCACTCATCCCAATCGATCAAACATCTAAGTGGTACTTTGATATGAAATTCCGCAACCAAGATTCGTCTGATCTGTGATGCGATGTCCTATTGCTTGAAGATAAAGAAGGTTCATAACAGTTTATGATTAATGGTGCATGGTTTTTCTGAATCTGTTAGTGCACATCAAATCTCATGTGAATGGTGCACAAGACATTCATCATGAAACGTGTTGTTGGCTATGTCCTAAACCAATGACTCATGTGTGCTCTCGCTAGAAAATGATGTTGTTTTGCTTTGTTGTTATTAAAACACTTCACTCTTTATGAAATCTGATAAACATATTATCAAATCTGATGAATATACTATCAAATCTGATGAACATATCATCTGATAAACATAAAAGCTATGTGATAAACATAGTAGCTCATCTGATGAATATAATAACTCATCTGATGAACATAGCAACTCATTTGAGATAAGAATGAGTGTTTTTATAAAAATGATGCAAAATGACGGTGGGTGCTCTCGGTGCATCCAAGAATATGCGGTCCAAAAACATCAAAGATTGAAACTTTATGAACAACATAACAGATAGGGTGCTGGAGAGGTTCATCATGTTTCTTACTCGGGTCAAAGAATGGATGTTTGTGCACCATTTTTAAATTTGAAAATGGGACATCGGCCGATTTGGACATCCATTAAGTGCATCATTTTTGTGCACCATTTTTAAATTCGTAACAGTGCACCATGTAACAGTAAATAATGATTAATTAAACAATAAATTTACGATGCATCATTCCAAATCAATAAGTGCACCATTTAAAATCAATATGTGTTACAATGCATCATTCCAAATTTGTAACATGTGCACCATGTAATCATGGTACACATATGATGATTCTCTCTCTTATCAAATGGGAGATCAACGCTACATTTTCTGAAAGAGGCGTGGTAAAAGTAGGAGTAAATCAAGAGATTTGAAAGTTAAGTGGCGGCGTAAAAAAAGGAGAAGATATATTACGGGTTAAAAAATTGATTTTATCTGCTTAGCATTAAAATAAAACTAATAATATGTTTTTATTTAATAAAATCAAAAAGATCTGATGTATTAATTTGAAAATAGATCGACAATAAAAAACGGTTTACATTTTACATATCTAAATTGGTTTTCATCTGATCGGCCCTATATAAATATACATATGTATAAATGTTTGATCAGTTGTGAATACTTTAAGTTGAGAAAAAATTGTGAATGATTCTGAACCAATCATTTCGAATATAAAACAATTGTGTTTTAACTTCTTATTTAGGTTTATTTATTATATTTTGATTAATTATATCATAAAACTCTCTATATAATTAAAGGTGCAACTCTTTCTTAATTTAACTGATCTTTCTCATGCCACATATTTCATGGGATGATTCCATTTCAGATTTAAGTAATCCCATCATCATAAGAGAAAGATCGGAGCGTACGACAAATTATTGTTAATGGGTATTTTTTTGATACTGAACATATTTTTTAGATTTACGAATTTTAATGGATATTTTTTTGATAGTGAATTATTGTTTATGTTTGGATTTTTGGACTTTTATTCTCTCTTTTATTATACTTTTATATACAATTGTAACTATTCAGTTTCTGAATTTTGTTGCACGCACGTAATTCACTAAATTTTTACTACTTTTACAGATTGCGCACCAACGTGAAATTACTAAGATCATATAGTAGAATCAGTATGCATCAAATTATCTAGACTACAAACAGTGAAAAATAGTACATGTTGTGCATCATAAAATAAAAGACGGTGAACAATATAGGATAATGAACAATGATAAAAAACTTTAATATTGATTTTGTAAAAGATATGAAATTTTTTTGTTTTTAATGATTAATTGTAACGCATAATTATACTTTTTCATATCTATCATATTTAATGAGTTTTAGATAATTATAAAGCATAATAAATAAACTTAAAAATGAAACAAAATGATTGGTCTAGAATCGTCAACAATTGTTCTCAAGTTAAAGTGTTCTCAAAATGATTGGTTCAAATGAGAACCCCCATGTTTGTTACGCACAGAGAACCCTCCCTTAATCTTCGTCCATCTTCAGATCGGACAGTTGAAAATGATGTGAACGTATTTTTCAGGAGAGGGGTATTTTGGTCTTTCGGTCGCGGCCAATGATATTGTGTCATGTGCCACACTACACTGATTTTCGGCCACCTAGCGAATGACACGTGTTCCACTATTTTTTTTTTATCTCAGTCACATACATTTCAGGCAATCAGAATGCGCCACCCTGTTACACACCCCCTCTCTCCTGCACTAAACCCATTACTTCTAATTTTAGTTTTAAAAAATAATTTAACTATTTAAATTGATTTATTATCACAAATTAAAAATCAAAATCATTTTTAAAAAATTATAAGCTTTAAATTCACCGCATCAATATAACATATAAAATCACATAAATGGAATTTGAGAATTACTGGTGAATATAGAAGTAAAGCTAATGAATATAGCAACACAGCTGATGAATATAGAAGTACAACTGATGAATATACAAAATTGGTGCATATAGAATCATTACTGGTGAATATAGCAGCACAGGTGATAAATATAGAAGCACATCTGATGAATATTCATCAGTTGAGCTGCAATATTCATCAGTTGTGTTTTTATATTCATCAGCTATGCTCACATATTAATTATGTGTTTTTTGGTTAATGTGTTGAATACAGAATCCTAACTGATGAATATAGAAGCAAAGTTGATGAATATAGCAGCACAGGTGATGAATATAGAAGTACAACTGATGAATATACAAATTTTGTGCATATAGAATTACTACTGATAAATATAGCAGCACAACTGATGAATATAGCAGCACAAGCGATCAATATAGAAGCACAACTTATGAATAGTCATCAGTTGACTATGCTGTATTCATCAGATGTGCTGCAATATTAATCAGGTGTGCTTTTATATTCATCAGCTGTGCTCACATATTAATTATGTGTTTTTGGTTAATTTGATGAATACAGAATGCTAATTGATGAATATAGAAGCAAAACTGATGAATATAGCAGCACAACAAATGAATGTTTTTTTTCCTGATGAATATAGCATCACAACTGATGAATATAGATTACAATTGATAAATATAGCAGCACAACTGATGAATTTTTGTTAGCTGATGAATATAGATCACAATTGATGAATATAGCAGCACAGCCGATGAATATAAAAGCACATATGTTCGTGTTGGAACATATTTCTTCACATCTCCTTTTATTTATGATTAGACAACAATACATGTTTTCATAAAAACATTACATATTGCATTAATCATCATCGGATACAACAAAAACTTCATTTTTCTTTCTCCTCTGCAGTACTTGTAATTGTGCTCCCTGCATCATCAAGCTCATTTTGCAGGTAGTCAATTTCATTAGTAGACATGTCGAACACGTTGACCAAGAACTTTTGTTGCAGTTCTTTGTATTTAAAAGTTATAACATGACCATAACTCAATTTGATATATTCTGAGAACCTTGGCCAACCTTCAATAAAAAAAATTTTGGCCATTAGTCGTGGTGACCGATACAGTCCATAACCTTTCATTTGATAGTTGAAGAGTGACCGTATCAAGTAGTCCTAAGCCATGTAATAATGTGAAGCGAGAAAACAGTTCCTGTAAAAAATAATTTTTAGACTTGGGAAGAAAATGCAGAACAATATATTTTTTATCAAAATAAATAGTTTGTAATTTCAAAACTTACAAATGTAGATCTAGCCCTTATTTCATCCAATATGATCTTGTAGAACTTCATCATAGCGTCTTTAGAGTTTTTGATGGAGTGCATGAATTTATAGAAGGATAAGTAAGATTAAATTTTTTTTAATAATTTTTTTATTAGATTTTTATGTTTTCTATGTTGTTGATTGTGACAACTCTTTATGTAGGATAGCTGGTCTAGTAAATATATGTTTGATTTTATTGAGTATTTATGTAGGGTAGCTGGTATAGTAAATAGTTGTTTGATTTTAATAAGTATTTATGCAGGGTAGGTAGGTAATCAATAGTCTATATAATGAGTATTTTAATGATGAATATTCATTACGTCAGCTAATGAATATTGCAGCACAGCTGATGAATTTAAAAGTACAGCTGATGAATATAGCAAGCACAACTGATGATTATTTTAAAGCACAACTGATGAATATTCATCATATCACCTAATGAATATAGAAGTATAGCTGATGAATATTTTTAAAGGATAGTTTATGAATATTCATTCATTATGTCAGTTGACAAATATACAAAACTAGTGAATATAGAAGCACAACTGATAAATATTCATCAGTGACCTGTTTTATTCATCAGCTGTGCTGTTATATTTCATCATCTGTTCTGCTACATTCATCAGTGGTGTTGCTATATTCATCAGCTGTGCTTCTATATTCATCAGCTGTGCTGGTA
>NQLW01000872.1:161987-208994 GCA_002312845.1 Kalanchoe fedtschenkoi
GTTATCGGCCGAACCCTAAACCCTGTACAATAAAGTTGTTTATCCCGTAACTTAGCTGCATCTATCTTGGAATACTTGAGGGTGTATGTATTCAAAACTCCTTGATATGTCACCATGTGGATCATAGTAAATAATCCACAGTCATGTGCATTTCGATTTGACCTCCACTTCATTTCAATAATGCAATCATCAAATTCTTCGACAGGTTTTGCTTTTGGATGATTCATTCTTTTTAACACTTCAGAAAATCCAGTTTTCTGTATAAATATATTTAATTAAAGTAAAAGACATGTGTCTTGTGATATACTCATCAGATGAATGAAATACAGTATATAGTTCATAAGAAAAGCTTACGAGTTCTGGAACTTCATAGTTGATCTCTTTTGGAGCACCCTTGGGCAGTATTCTATTGTCAATTATCTTTGAGGACTTCAGTGTGAAGTTGAGGCATATAGTGAAAAAGTGCGCATGACAGAATATTGCGAAGAAAACTTTAAATAAATTAAAAAATTTGCTCATTAATATATTTAAACAGAAGAGTACATATAGTCATAAGGAGCATATTTTAATCAGACACTGATATTTATCACAAGATTACATATATTCATCAAAAACACATTGATATTTGACCAGGACAGTACATACATTCATCAAAAATACATAAATATGCTCCAGAAGAGTATATATGTTCATAAGTAGGAAATATTTGTGTTATATAATGGGTAACATCACTTAAGTCCATATTGAAGTGGGTAATCTGATTTTCAATTGTTTGAAAAAATCTGCAAGTTTCTTTTCAGCTGGCCTTATTTCTTATAAGTATCCGAATAATTTATCTGACATAATGAAAAAAAAAATTTTTTTTAGTTTTATTCTCAGAACACACATTTTATCGTCAATAATTAATATCTTATACTCACATGTGCTTTTGTATTGAAGAAATATCTTTTCGGATACTTGTTTCTTCTGTATCTCTCATATATGTTTAAGATGTTGCAGTATGTATCCACAACACAAGAATCAATCCATCCTTTGTCCCTTGGTCCACCAAGGCTGAGAAACTCATTTCTGTATCCATCTATTGAAAAATTATCTACATATAGGACTTCACTGTTTTAAACAAAAAACAATAAGGAATTTGTTATATTATAATTTTAAAAAAATATCAAAAGTTTTACATGTAAGCTATATAAATAATTTCTTACTCATTATCTCTAATTACTCTGAACACATAGTTGCAAATCATTTTCTCTTCGTCACCCAGTTTGTCTAACTGTTTTTTATCTTTTGTGAAATATGGAGACCTTAATGGATAAGCTGCAAATTCTGGGTTTCTTTGTGGCTGCTTTCTTTTTTTAGACTTTTTGTTTTCTTTTCATATACTCAGATTTTGACATAACACTATAACATTAAATAATAAATGTCATCAAATACTTTCAAATATAAAAATATAAATATTTGTATTTGATAAATAGATTACACATCTCATTTACCCCTTGTCAATGATTGTTTAATCAGCATCTTGTTTCTGAATCTTTGCACCCCATTTATTTAGATGCATTGATGATTTCAGTTCACGAATTATCTGTGAACTACTTCTTTATAAAAGAGAATTTTTTGTTTTTTTTGTGTAATTTGCTCACTTAAATCAAATAAAAAAGAATTAAAACATAACCTAATAATTCGAACATCTTTGTTCTTGTCCAATTCTTGATCAACGACTCTAAAAAGAAAACACATCAACATTCATCAGAAGATTACATAAATTCATCAGGAAAGAATTAACATTTCATCCTATAAGTTGTACCTTTTGTTCATTTTGTTCTTGTCCAATTCTTGTTCATTTTGTTATTTTCCTGACTCACGTCCCCCTTGATATCTATAAAAGTTAAATAATTTTACTAACATTACATTTATTAATCAGGAACACAACAATATTCATCAGAAACATAACAATATTCATAAGAAGATGTAAATATGAATAATTATAAATATTAGTACCTTATTATTTGGAGATCTAAATTGTCTTATTTTTTTTCATTATGAACTCTGTAAGAATTATATACATGATGTTTAATATATATTCATCAAATACTTGATACATGTTCATCATATATGTTTAATAGATTTGTTTTACCTCTCATCTTCTTCTTTTCAAACTTCCACATGTTTTGATGATACGTGTACTTGCTGAGGAACAACCTCTTTCGATTATGGTGACGAATTCCTGGAAAAAAATGTTTAAATAAATATTATTTATTTGCTCATCTCATCTATTTTTTTTGAATTTCCTCATGTTTTAATGATTCCTCTATTTGCTGAGCTACAATCTCTGAAATATGTTCAATTGTATCCGAAATATCTTCGTCACTATCTTCATTGTCATGAAGAGAAGATGAAAATCCAAGGCTGAATTTTGGTAGATCGTCTTCAATTTTTTTCCTGCATGAGTTTGAAAACATATCATACTTGATCATTGTTCATCAAAATATCATATATATTAATGAGATAAAATAATCAGATTACTTTTTGAATTTACCTTGTGATTTCCTTTTTGCGATCTTTTAATTCAGGTTGTGTAGCTTTATCAACTTCAACTACAATTTGAAATGTTTCTTCAGTCGTAGGCTGGTCTAATGAAGGTTTTTTCATCTTCTGATTTGGTAGTCTTGGATTGTTTTCTGTAATATGCTTCCACCACTGCGTCCAAAGCATTCGTAACATATAATTGTAGAATTCCTTTCTATCATCAAGTTTTGGTATTTCACTTGTAACTGATTTTTTATCCTGACTTGAATGTTCGCTGAATGATTGTTCAGCTCTATCCTTGACTTCATTTATCACATCATTTGGTCTGAATTTTTTTAATCCTTCATAAATAATTTCTCCCAGTTTAAAGAAATTATTTGCGATTTTCATTGTAACTCTTTTAATTTTGCTGATGAATTCCTCAAAAAAATGTTTAATCAAATATTATGTGTATTAATTTTACAAAATAAAAATATAATCATGTTAATGAATAAACATTTTACATAAGAAACAGATCCATGTTCATCAGAAACAGATCAATATTAATTAGAAGTTATATTCATCAGAAACAGATTATTATTCATCAGAAGATCACATATATTCATCATAAACAGATCAATATTCATTAGAAGATCACATATATTCATCAGTTTGATTTTTTACCTCTGATTTCTTGGGTTGATTTTCTTCTACTTTTAGCACTCTTTTATCAACCCAGCCATTTCTAAAACCAGCTTTAATCACATCAGTTTGTCTTCTTCTTGCTTTTTTATTTGTCTAACCAGTTATTGTTGGATACCGCCTTGGGGACTTATCTTTGTTTTAGCACAACTCGATCGAAGTAAAATAACTATGAAATGATAACTGGTAAATTAATTTCTTATGAATAACACATATGATAAATAAAGTTTGAAAAACTAATACTTACAATTAAAAATGCGAGAGAGCCAGTGAAAAATCTGTCTTGCTTCTTTTTCTAGATTTCTATGTTTGTGATCAAGCTATCTATAGTGTAACGACACCAATCGAAATCTCTGATTTTGTCAATATCCATCAATGGGTAAAGATACTTGAATGAGCATGCCTTATCCTGGCTGCCTTTGAGAAATGTAGCCATTACATAGACTATGAAATTTCTGATAAACCATTCATCTCCATCTTTGTTTTCTCAACCAATTCATTTGCCATTACAGTTTTGTCTGGCTGCTTTCCGTTCCATCTGCTTCGCTGTACTTTGTACTAGGAGGTTCAAAATAATGTCAATTCTACCACAGGGTAGTCCCTACGTGAGTTCCACATCTCTTTCTTCTAATTTGAGGATATCCTTATTCAAAAGCTTAAATGAGCATGTGTAAATGTTGAATTTCTGTATCAAGATTCTTGCAAAATCTGGATCAATTTTCCAAAACTCCAAATTTAACAATCCTCCGAAACCAACATGTTGTAAAGCTTCTTTTTGTTTATCATTTAACTTGGAAATAATCTCACACAATCCTCTTGGTGACATCCTATGTGTAATTATGAGCATCTCAGATCTCATTTCTCTGAATCTTGAATGTCCAGGTTGAACTTTTGATAGTTTAAACTTTTGAGAAGTTCTACTCTTTTTCCTTATGTAGAATTGTATTGGTTCAATGAATGCAGGTGCCAATGTTATCTCTCTGTATACAAAACATACATTTTTATATCACATTCTAAAAATATTAAAAACAAATATGTATTCATCAGTTGTACACCTATATTCATTAGTTGACCAACTATATTCATCAGATATTTTGTTATTCTTTTTTTTTGCAGAAAAAAACAACAGGGGAATTTATCTAGTCATATTTGATGATTATTCATCAAAAGGATAAATATATTCATCAGAATTGCATAAATATCCATCAAATGATTTCATATATTCATCATAAACAAATATATTCATTAGAAACGGATTAATATTCATCAGAAATGGCTTAATATTGATCAAAAGATGGTATGTTACCGGCTAACTGATTCTATTTGAGTTTGACTAAATGGTTCCTCCGAATTGGTTCCCGTTTTTGCTTCAGACATGTTTTTTTACCTAAAACCTGAAAAGAGCAAAAAAATATACATAAATGAATGACATACAAAACTGAAGTTTCGATCATTGAAAACCCGATAGAGCAGATTATTCAGATGGAGAAGTATACGTACTTGGAATCGATGGAGCAAGATAGATATTCACACTTGGAATCGATGGATAAATAGAGATATTCTCTCTTGGAATCGCATTGAAATATACGTTAACATAAACATTTTTTATAAAATAAACATCAGTTTTATATTCAAATGGGAAAATAATTATTTAAAAGTTTTTAATCATAGTAAATGATGATATTCAATATAGTATATGAAACCTAAATTACATGCATTAGCAACACTTGTTCAAAATCAATATTTTAATAAAATAGATATTTAATCGATTCAGGCCAGAGGGATGCATGGAGGAGGGATACATTGCTGAGGAATCTTTTGAATTTTGCACGGTGTATTTAGGAAACACAGATGTGTAGGTGTGTTCATCCCTCGTTCGTAAAGAATGTTGAAGGTTGTGGTCATATTGGGCAAGAAGTGAAGCATCCGAGGAATGAAGATTTAATTATGACACATTTTTACATTTTAAATAATTTGGAGATCATGATTCCTTTTGTCGAAGAGCACCTTAATTTGCTGCGGTCACAATGTCAAGGTGGTGATGATCATTGGGTCCAGACCGAGCATAAGCATAGATTTTTGGATTGGTTTTTTTGAAAAATAGGTTTACTTTTAAATACAGACAAGGACAGTGTCGATCAACAATTAAGGTGGCTCGGTCGCGGTGTTCCTCTACAATACTGAGTTATCAGGGGTACGACAACAATGACTATAATTTCTACATCAGAGAGCAAGATTCGAGAAGTGTGATGCAAAACAGCAGTTTGCTTTGGCCTCTGTTGATGACTAATCATACTTCATAATTATAGAAGAAATTTGGGATTTAGATTACACCCACATGCGCATACCCGTATTCAAATACTGGTGGGCATACAACCAGTACACTCGGGATGATGAGTTTGTGTTTAAATTAATAAATACTAAGCGTCAAGGATATAAGGATGATTCATTCATTCTTGCAGAGCAAGCAAAACAAATTTTTTATGTACCTGACCCTATCGATCTAACTTATTTCATCGTGGTGATTGGAAAGCAGCAGCATATGAGAGAAGAATCCATCATTGATGATGTTATTGTTCAAGTGATATCGAGGGTACCTAGTTCCGAATTACATATTGATGATTCAGATGCATATTGTCAAAGAACAGATCATAGTGAGGGTATTTGGATACAAACACGAATTTATGTTACATTTTTTCAGTTTTACTTTATAAATTTTGCTTTCCATCTATTATATGTATACTTTTATAAATTTTAATTTTCTTAATTAATTTATGCATTAAAAGTTAAAATATTAATGGAAATATAAATTATATATAAAAATCAAATTATATGAAGACCAAAGAAAATATTCTTATAACTAAACTGGTACAAATTGGTAATGAAAATAAAATGAAATTTGTGTTAACACAATCGTTCTGATCGAATTAAAAAAATATATAAAATTTCACCACTTATACGGTGTTTGTAATCTACAAAGGCCGTATAAATATCGAATAAAATTAGAAAAATAACAACTTATACGGCGTTAGTAAGCTACAAATGGCGTATATACACCGAAAAAATTTAAAAAATTATATAAATTATAAAACTTATACATCATTTTTAACCTACAAACGTCGTCTAAGTGATTCTGTTGGACTTTATATGGCATCTGTAGGTTAAAAATGCTGTATAAAGTATGAAAATAGAATATACGACATTTTTTACCTATAAACACCGTATTAAGTCATCATCATCTTGATAGTTCAATCAGCACAACTCAGAAACAGTTCAACAACCCTAACCAGCGACGAACGTCGCATCCATTAGTTGGAGCTACAGCCACCATGTTCGAGCACAATTCTGTGTCGATTTTTCCTCTTAAGGTAATGATTATTATACTTTCTTCGTATTATACATATATATATATGTATCTTATTTGGACTGAATAAAGTGTATTTTTAAAATTATGGTATGAATTGTTTTGTTGTTGTTAGCTGCAACAAAGTTTTGTTTCATGCTAAAATAAGAAACGAATTGTAAAGTTATATTTGTCGTTTACTGTTTTTTCTTGTTGAGTGTTAATTTGTCATTTTACTGTTTGAATTTTTTTTATTGTCGTTATATAGTCTTTTTGTAATGACATAATAATAATTTTTTATTATGTACGACAGCACATAATGTCGAGTAGTGATGAACATGAAGGCGTAGTCAAAGACGTAACAACATATCGGAAGAGAGTAGAAAGAAAGGACATGGAACAGTGAAGATGTCAAAAATAGTCAAGTTGCGGTCGAAAGGAGAGCCTCTTCACGTTACGTGGGACAAACATGGTGAACCGCAAGGAGAAAGTGGGAGGATGCTCAGGAGTGAACTCGGGTTGAACGAGAAAAATGGTTCTATTGACGGCACATAAAGAATGGCGGAAAGTAGACAAGAGGTTTAAGGAGTACATTTGGGACTCAATGACGATAATATTTGATTGTGTTCAATTTCTAAAATGTCATATTTTATATGAAAGTAATAAGTTAATTTCTTTTCTTATTTTCAGAAAGCATTCACCGAGATTAAAGATTGCAAGGAGCAAGAATTGAAAAAAAACAGAAAGGCGAGGAGAGATTGGATATCTAAATTGAACAAGAGGTACATCGAAAATGAGGAGGACCCGTTCGAGGATTACAACTTCATTGACTGAGAGGTTGATTTTTCTTGAACAAGATATAATTTATGTTGGTTTTTTAATTTTATCCATCATTAATTAGAAGTGTATTTTTTTTATATTTAGGAATGGAAAGAACTCGTGAAGAGGAAGAATGAGGATGATTTTCTTAAAGAGTCAGGTGAACAGAGTGCGCGTGTTAGAAGTAATGTATACCCACACACAATGGGTAAGGCAAGATACAAGTTGGCTGAGCGTCGTCTTTAAGAACAGATGCTAATCGAAGGAATGCCTAAGGTAGTGGGATATGAATTTGATCAGTCAGGACCTGAATGTACGGCCGAGTCAAGCATGGAAGCCAAGATTGAGTTATACCCCAAGTGGGTGAAGTTGCAAGAAAGATTATAAGTTTTTTTATTTTAATTTTTGAATTGTAATTTAATTTTTGTATTCATTATTACAATGATATATTTTATTTTGTAGGAGAATTTAAAAAACCAGCAAAGTCATAGCTTATTTCAGCCGAGTGGAAAGAGAGATATCTTGGCTGTAGCTTTTTTGCAGCCTGACCGCCCTGGTCGAGTCCGTGGTAAAGGGAAGCAGATCGTTTCCTCTGAATACTTTAAGGTGAAGAAATCAAAACAAGGCTACAAGTATTTCAAAGATGAAGAGCAGATGCGTGCGCATGTCATTTCGCAATCGTAGTCAGGATTTGATATCAGCGTCCAGCGAGGTGGGGAACTGTATGGCCGCCAGCAAACCTCAACAATGATCAGTACAACGTATGGCCATAAGATATAGGAACTGGGTCTCCGACCGGATTTTGGTTTCCAGATTCACAACCAGATCTGTATAGCGATATTCCTCAGATATTTATATTCAACATAAAATTTATTTATGTATTATTATCAGTTATAATAATAACATTGTATTTCTTTGATAGGCAGTAAATAAATGTCTCTTAAGTGTTAATATAGGGCATCCACCAAACGAATATGTCAAAGCGTGCGCTGTTGCAAGAGTCCTGCCACGGAACATGGTGGACTATAAATTGATTGATCCAATGAGCACTAAGGTGTTCATCGAGATGGTTTTGATGGAAGAAGTCATGTTTCATGTTCCAAATTACCGCCTTGGTCATAATGTGGTGCCCCATGCGCTGAAATGTATTGTTGCCTGGCCGAAAGGTCTTATCAGCTTCGATAGTGAGGTGTGTATTCAAATTAATTTGATGAATATTTATTTCATTTGATTTAAAAATATTCATCTAAATGATTTTGTGATCAATTATGTTAGACCATAGATTGAAACCTGTCAGAATGGATAGCATCTCAGACAGATCCTGGAGACGAGCAGTCCCGGGGGACAACCCATGCATTAGAGGAGTTTAGGCGCATTGGCGAGGGAATGACTCCTATAGCTTCTAGAATTATTTATGTTGGTGCTGATATATTGGGAGTAGATTTCATGGCAGAATTTCAGAGAGACTCCATTATTGATCTATTAAAGATAGAGCCCGCTGGTGCAGCCATTGTACATCAGGTATCTTCTGAACACTCTAAAATTCATTCGATAATTCTCTCCTTGTATAAAATATTACTGATATGCTTACAACTTTTTTGTAGTTGGTTATGGTCATGGATAAGAAACATGAGCAGACCGGGCGAACTTCACCCAGGTGGTGGAGTTGCAAATGATTTGGCAGATAGACGCGAGATACTGTCTATGACGATGAGAGTGCCAGGCTGCGATGAGAATATATGCTACTTCCTCCCATATGTCAACATTAAGAATTAATATAATTTTAATTCAAACTTTTATATGTTCATATATTTTAATTTAATAAAGTTTGTGTCTCACACAATGTTGAATGTTTTTATGTAGGTTTCACTTGATCTTGGAAGTCATAATCTCAAGGCAGAATGTTGTCTACCATTTGGACGGCATGTCTGAAGGACTTGAGAATAAGATGGCAGACGTGGTACATTTGGTGAATGGATAAGTGGCGCTATTTGTTTTTTCAAATGAGTGTGTAATTCACACACAAATTATATACTCTTTTAAGTTATTTTGAGATTGTACAGGCTTGCGTCGATATTATGAGGTTGGTGGCACTAGAGATCGTGGGAGCGGGAGCGTTACAAAATGGAAATTACTATATGTATGTTTTTCTTGCTTTTAGTGTTATTTTAAATTTTAAGATTATAATGTTGTATTAGAAAATACTTAAGTATGTTTTCATAATTTATGTAGGTTCCACGACAGACAAAAGGGAAGACATGCGGGTATTTTGTCATGCGATTTATGTATGACATAGTATCACATATGTCATAGCCTCAAGATTTTCACATGGAAGACCCTCAAGACGTAAGTAGAGAGTTTAAACAATATGATATTATTGAATTTTATTTTATATGACACTCTTATAATAATTTTCTAATTATGTGTAGGTTTTTCCATTCAGCATTCAATCATATACCGAAAAACAAATGCTGGAAGTTCAAGATATGGTGGCTTGGACCACATTAGAACATCACCGAGCTTCAGACGGTTTTTGATATGGAAAAACAATTTATGAACTAAATTCTAATTTTTTTAATTTTAAATTTTAAAATATTTTATTATAATTTTGAAATATGTCAAAAGCATCTTTATTTACTATTTATGAAATTAAGTTTTTACCATTCATGTGCTTATTCCTTATAAATAATTATTAATTAAATTAACAATTTTTATTTTTAATTAATTCATAAAATTGATTATATTCAATTAATTAAAATAATAAATTAAATATGATATTTTGTAAAAATATTATCATTTAAGTCAATTTTTTATTTATTAAATATACGATGTTTTTAACCAACAAACGCTGTATAAAGTTGAAATATAGCCGACGTTTGTAACCTTCAATTTTATACGGTAGTTGCTTATATGGCGTTTTTAAACGTCGTATAAGCGTCAAATAAATGCCATATAAGCGCCTTCTTCACGTAGTACTCTAATATTGAGGTAATCTCTAATTAATTATGTCTTTATATGTCATGGTTGAGTCTTTCCTACTTGCAAGCGCCAGTTAAAACTACTTTGGTATATGTGTCATACCACGAGTGACTTATTGACTCTTGATAGTTCTTTTGGAAAAAAGGTAATTTCCTCAGCCCCTCAAAAGGCTCAAGAATAGAAAATGAAAGAGAGAAAAGGGCTTGCCAAAAAGTCATATGAAAAATTATTGTATGCTTACATATTCATAGAGATTTAAATTGTCAAGCTCCTCTGAATATTAGCTTGTGTTTTAAGCCTTTGATTGATATCTCACTAACATGGAATGAAATTACGGTTATGGTATCCTTGTGTCTATTTGATATTTAATGATAGGTGGGAAGGTTCTATATGGCTAGTAAGAAGCCTTTTTTAAGATCATATTAGTAGCCTGATTGTTAATGATTATTCTTAAAAATAGATGAACTATAGGATAAAAGACGCGTACTGAAAATCTATATATGGATGATACTTAGAATCTTAAATTTATCATAATTATCCAACCTAGGACAGTGATATCAATGAAATCTTCACCACAACATGTGGAAGAAGCATAAAACGTTCATGTAGGTGGTTAGATAGGCTTGGTAAGCTGAATGGACAAGCAACATACGGTAAGTTTTGGTCTCAAGCTAGAGTCCTTGTGTAAATCCTAAAAGAATGGAATTATAGAGTATTTAGTGATGTATCAAAACAACTCAAGGCTTTGTAACCAAAAAAAGGGAAAGCGGATAGGAATCTAATGGACCACCGGTCGACTAAGAATGAGGCCTCTCTAACACAAATCAAATCAGACCTATCAACTAAAATGTGGCACCAATTCTCACTACTAGAAGGATATATAGAGTAGAATACATTGGCTTAGAGAGGGAGATCGTAACTTTATTTTGTCATGCTGCTATGAAAGTATGAAAAGTCTGAGGCCGTATGAGTCTTCAACTACTATTTGTTATTTAGGGGTTAATACATATCATAGCTTTTTTTCATGTCATTTATGATACCGATGACTCTCTCTTTAGTGTTATCCCCAGAATGGTATCCGTGGAAGAAAATTTGGCTTTGTGTGCACCTCCTTTGCTTGAAGAGATTAAGGAGATAGTTTGGAGCAATAATACTAAGAGTGCACCAGGCTCGGATGGATTTATTACTTGTCATTTTATTGACATTATTGGGCATAATCGCTGAAGATCTTCGATCTGGTGGCAGTGATATGGTTTTTTTAAGCCCGATAGCTTTCTTCTAAAACTTCTTTTTTCCAGTTGTAATCATAGTCCTCATCCCGAAGGTTGGCACTCTTCTTCTCTCTTAGATCTTAGGCCAATTAGTCTTTATAAGGTGCTCCATAAGATCAATTCTTAGGTACTAAATTTTAGGCTTCTAAAGGTGTTGCCCAGCTTGACAGGTCTTGAGCAATCAAGCATTGTACCGGCTAGGTGTATTTCATGAATCAATGGCATAAGCTAATGAGATGATCTGAGACCTTAACACATAGGTGTATGGAGGCACTATCGATAACAGTGTCATTGAGAGTGTTATGCAAATAAAATTTTTAACTAAATTAGTACATAATAAGTCAGGATCGAATCCACAGGGACACGACGTAACCTGTAAAAGTAATGACTAGAATATAAAGTAAAAAATTATGTGTGGTTTTGAATGAGTGAACCTGCTGAAAAGCAAGATAGTTAACAAAGAGAGAAAGAAGCTAGTGGACAGACGCACGGTTCAGGTTATATCAACTTCTGAATATGTTGATTATCGATTCTAGAGATAAATTCATGTGATGAAACAAACTGAGCAAAATATACAACTTCATGCATCAGAATACTATGGCTAGGCGTAAACAATTGATCCTACCCGAATATCATCCTACCCCAAAATTCTTTTTTTGAATGAGTTGTTTGAAAAATCTCTTTATCGAAATTTTTTCCAAATATTGCCAAAATTTGAAGTGTGGAATGATTCACTATTCCAGTGTTCCATATCTCATAAAAAATCATTCTTCAAAGAGGGGGGAGAGAAAAATTCTCTAAACCTTCGAAAGAAAGAAAGGTCAAAGGCCAATTAAAAATATGGGTGGAGAAAAGCCAAAGGCCAAAATTCACTTCCACACAAAAACTTGGCAATATTTTGATTGTTATTCTTGTTAGAGTTTTTATTGCAAGCCATTTCAAAAGAAAATTTTGAGGAGGGCCCTCCTACCAGAAAATATTAAACTCCTAAAAGATTTTATCTTTCGAAAAATTCTTCTCTAGGCTCTGTTTCTTTTATGGACAGGGACTTGATCTTGGAACTTGGAAAAGAACCTTGAGCCATATGCCCACGGACTAGCCCTTGATAGCATAGGTAGTTGGAGAGATAATTTTGTATGGATGGTTTTTTGAATAGTTTGATCAAATTTAACGTAGTAATTTCTGTTGAAAGTCTAGCACAAACTAAGATTTGGATTTCTAATTAACCTTCATATCGATTAGA
The DNA here is from genome assembly GCA_002312845.1 of Kalanchoe fedtschenkoi. Classification (NCBI taxonomy): domain Eukaryota; kingdom Viridiplantae; phylum Streptophyta; class Magnoliopsida; order Saxifragales; family Crassulaceae; genus Kalanchoe; species Kalanchoe fedtschenkoi. The sequence continues at coordinate 174,853 of NQLW01000872.1, forward strand.
GGTAATGAAGGCTCATCTCTAAAAAGAGAAAGATACCCAATTGTAAAAAATCATTTCGGTAGAAAAGGTTCATTACATTTCAAAAGGCTAGACTAGATATCTTTAAACCATTCATCATTTATTAAAAACACAAGATTTGTGGGTAATCCCTAGTCCAAGAAAACCCTCATGAGACTATAACTCGTCCATTAGGGGCACCTAGGGGTTTAAAGGCTTGATGCATAAGCTACATGCTTCTGTGATTGCCACAAAAGAAAATTAGGGTTTCCAATTTCTATTTTTAAGAATATAAATTGAGGAGCAAAGAGAAAGAAACACTTAGGGGACAAAGCTTAATGTGTCAGTTATATTTTCCCCCTTATGGTTTATTCTTTAGTGTTTGTTGTTTGTTCAGGCGAATAAAATTCTAAGAGTGACTTTCAATAATCAGACAAAAATATGACCGATTAAAGGCTCCATTTTTTAGCAATTTGTGTTCGACCTTACCGGTTATAAATTTTGTTTGATTTGTATCAGAACTCTTCATATGCAAGTTATGAAAATATTACACCGTCAGACACATTGAGGACTAATACAAGGGGGGGTCATGTAGAGTTAGATACCTCTGAGAGATTCAATCCCAAGAGGCTCGGTCTGTAGGCTAAATGCTTAACCATCTCATCAAACACCTTTTGTCATGTCCTTCCTTAATTATTTTAGTGACTTTAGCAGCTAGAAAGTACTTTGTGTGAAATTTATCTTACATATGGTTCCATGTTGTAATAGTACTTGTGACATATACAACAATCAATTTGTAGCATAATCAATAAGAGGGAAAGGGATGCCATCCACTTATATCGCTTGAAGTCTACTTCAGCCGGTCTCATAATGGTGCAAAGCACATTGAACTCTCTTAGATTTCTCTGGGCATCTTCTCTTTGTGTGCCTCAAAAATTCAGAAATTGTTTATAACAACACCTCGAATTTCAAAGTTTGCATCAACATCGATATCATCATTGGAGAAAATGCAAAATGGCTGATCAATGAAGGTAAGAGTCATCAGCATTCTCATTGTCCTCCTTCTGGGTTGTGGTTGTGGTTGCGTTCGTGCTGCAATCTCTGCTTCCAGTCTTGCTGCTTTTTCTCTAGACGTCTCTAGCGAAATACCCACTCTGGCTCTTAATAAAATGGAAAAAGTTCATCCTCAAACTCTGGATTCATTCACTATGTAGATTTTTAGAACGTTCACATAGTTTGCATAAAAAATTACAAAATAATTATACGTTTTTTTAAAATAAAAATAAAAATAAGGGTTCTAAAAATAAAAAAAGAAAATTACTAAAAATTCAAGCTTACTAAAATCCATCTCTGACAATGAAGCTGATTTGATAACACTATCGTTGAGAGTATTATGCAAATAAATTTCTTAACTACGCTAACAAATAGTAAGTCAGGTCGCATCCATAGAGATGGGGTGTAACCTGCTAAATTTATAATTAACATAATAATATGAATTTTTTTTGTGGTTTTTGAATGAGTGAATCATGATGAAGAGCATATTAAGATAGAGATAAAAATTTAGTGGGCAGACGAATAATTTAGATCATTATTAGTTTGTGAATGTGTTGATAATCAAATATATAGATAAATTCATGTGATGAACCGAATTTAGCAAAATATATGATCTTGTATATCAGAATATTATGACAAGGCGTAAACAAGCTCATACCCTCATATCATCCTCTTCTTTAGCCAATGATAAGAATTTTAAATGACTACATGCAAGATATATCGAAGCAAAGAAGATAAACATACAAATTAACGATTAATGGTACAGAGTTCGTCTAGAAAATCTAACTCACACATACCTAGAGCATGTTTACCGTTTAAATACGCATGACATATGTTTATTTGTTACTCAATTAATTGGTATTGGCACAAGCCTTCATAATTAGTTCTACGATAGATTTAATGCAACAATACAATTATTTATAAATATAAGATTAATAAACACGCATGCAAAATATGAATTGTATTAAAAACACGGTCTCACAACATCAAATCACAAGTTATTCAACCTGAGTTGTACAAGAAAGTTTTGCCACAAAAGTTCATGAAAGTACATAAAGATAACATAAGTAGGAACAAATCTTACGAACCAAACTTGCTCCTTTCGATTCTTTCAGCGACTTCCTTTTCAAACCAACATTGGTGAGAGCAAATCACAGAGAAATTCGGACTAGAATGAGAGAGAACTTCGGAGAGGCTTGTTGTGCCCAATAAGAGATTGAGACCCTCTTTATATAGTGCTGTTTATTTCACGCGTGCTTCACATTAATGAATAATTTTTTTGAACATTATTATATAAAATATCAATTTTATTTCATATATATTTAGAAAATTATAAAAATGATAAATTATAAAATTATTACTCCCTCTGTCCGGTATTAGATGTTGCGCAGCCAAAAAAGATGTTGGAATTGTTGAGTGACAAGTAAAAAGATAAAAAATTTCGGTTAAGTGACAAGTAAAAGAGGACAGAGGGAGTATACAGAACGACATTCATTAAAAGTAAATCATTCATTAATCAACAATCAGATGCGGTCTGACCAGTCGTCTGACCATTCAAATTCTCATAAATTATTCAATATTCATTTATTGAATTTACAGAACGACATCTTAGCCTCTAATGCTCGGATTGTCCACTGTGCACCTTAAACCAGTTGAATTAAATATAATATGATTTTTCAGTGCAAACAGTTGCATGCCATGACAGTTACGAGTGAAACAACGACTTATTAGGAGTTGTCTCATAATCCTTATAATTTCTTATAATTCACTACTTGATAATACCGTTGGTGGGAGGAAGCTAGGGTGTTGCAGATGTCAAAAAGGCCTCGGCAATCAGTGAAAAACTGATCCAGAAATGCTGCATTACTGTTGGTTGTTTAGTGCCATAGAGGTTAGGGAGTCCTCGTTGGTGTTGGGGTTAATTGTTTAGTGTGTAAATACAAAATAACCTAGTTTTAAGTATCAAATTTGGGCACCAAATATGCAGCATATGTAGAGCAAAGCGCAGTTTCCAAGCCTCCTCACATTGACCCAAATTGGTGACACCCACTTTTTGCGCTGGGGTTTGGAAAATAAATATTTGTGAAAATATTATTGGATGGACCCAATTAATATTCTTTTGGGGATTGGTGGGAATACATTCAATGGGGGAATACCACTAGCTCTTATATACGTTTACTCCGTATATGAAAAATACTAGTAAACAATAAATACGCCTTATGCTATAAGTAAGAGGGCAGTGTTCGTAGCTATAAATAGGGTAAACTCTTCCCGTTCCCTAAAACCCACACCGTTCCAAATACCTCATCTTCGTCGCCTCTACTTCATCATCTCCTCATCCTCCTTTTTCTTCCTTAAAATTAGGGTTTTGGTGCTGTGTCGCACATATTATTGTTATTATTATATATTGGTCCTCTTTGTATTCTTCCACAGCTTTCTTGAACTGCATAATAATCAGAAAGAAGTTGCTTGTTGTATGCATATTGTAGGTGGATCTATCAGATCTTGGTTATGCAGTTCAATAAAGCTGTGGGAAGATACACTGAGGTTCACTAGAGAAGCAGCTTCACACAGATATCTATCTTTTTATCTTAGATCTATTCTTCATATATGATCATCTGCCGGCCTCCCACAGTTCATTTCAGGTTCAGGGCGGGGTCGATTCACTTCTCTTGCTCAACATATACATATATATTCCTTTGGGTTATTTGTTTCATTCTTCTGTTATTTTGATCATGTGGATCTGATATGGTAATTGTATGGGCTATTTTACCTACGCACCTGACCTGTACAATCATCATCATCATCATCATCATCGTATGTTGAGATTAACGTTGTACTTCCATGTAATTAGATCGGAACATATACTGGCGGATAGAGCCCATGTCCATGTCCATGTCCTAGCTACTTAGAAGGGGGGTGTATATTATTGATTGGTATTCTCTGTAATGAATAGACGAGTCAGTGTATAACATATATACGCGGGCATGAGATTGTGTGTTTAAGTGCAGCAGTATGCCTGACTTTGTCTCTGAATTTGATGTCCTTATGTTGTTTGTTTCCATGTTTGGCATATTCCTCTCACTTTCATCCCACCCTTTTCACCTTACCCTTGCCTTTCTAGCTTCAGCTGCTGCTGCAGGTACCTAGCAGCTGTAAATATACATATATGACTGTAATTTTATCAAGAGGGGAGCCACTTTGTATATTCAATCAGCAGCTACCCTAGCCTACCTCTCATTTCAAACTCATCATCTCACTTGTCCAATATGTGCTTGTACATTCAATGATGTGAAGTTGTTCAGTCTTTTCTGGCCTCTATGTCACAACTGCTTCATATTGCAGAGAATATCAAGACCAATAAATCATTTCATCATCTGTCAAAAGATAAACACTGTATATATATATATATATATATATATATATATATATATATATTGCCCTACGTACCATTGTTGTATTTGCCTTTGTTTTGGTGCAATTGGTGCGTGTGAGTGAATGCACAATTCTGTGTTTCTGAATGGACGCAGCTGATATATTCTATGCTAAGGTCGCTGCTCAGTAGCTTGTGGGTAATGAGATGAGTGGTGATGCGTATTGCTTATATAGGGTAAGCACTTAACACTTTGTGTTGTAAAGTGATGAATAAAATTGTGAGGTATTGGGTGTGCTTGGTTTGGACCACAGAGTATGAGGAGCCTTCTTTTTCGTTATTGAAACCGCCTAACAACTGGCTTTTTATCTTTAACAAATGTGGTGGGGGGCGGCTAGCTTGTGTGAAGGTAGGGTTTCTGAAGACACTTATTTAAGGCATTCATAATAGAGATTTCTCTGCTTTAATTATTGGTCGCACCTTCATATATCAATGTCAAATCTCATCTACCGTGAAGAGGATCCATAACTGAACTTGTTGCGCAAATGGTACAAGCAGCGTAAATCACGTTACCCTCATTCTGCTGGAACAGCAACTGCTTATTTATATAGCATCCTTCCGTTAGCAAACCTGGGCAAATTTTCAACTTATGCTGATCGAGACAGTGGAAATAAATGAAGGTTCAGCTGGAATTATAGACTTTCACAGACTTGATATGAGCATCCAGCAACGCAGACCCTGTGATATCTCACCGCACTTAATTAAATACGATCCTCCTTGGCTATTTCATGAGATTCTTGTTCGATAAGTATTCAGCACAAAATTATTTTGAATTTTTTAGTAATGCAAACAAAACAGTACATTGTCGATCACTTTTTTTAAAAAAAATATTAATTTTAAATACATTTTATTATACGAGTGAGGCCACACCTTGCAAGCACCTTCATCTGCCTCCTTACATATCCATACTTATATAGTGGTCGTCTCTGATCAACAGAAGAAGCACATGTTGATAAATTCACACCGATTGTGTTGTTTGAGTTATTGGTAAGTTCACAGCTGCCCTGGAAAAGCTTGCTAGCTTTTGATGATATATAGTTAAACTGAAGTATATATGCATGATGGCATTGTCGAGATATGGTGCATCATTCAGTACTTTATAGATATTTTTCCATGTGATGTGTGGGGATGACACTATACTCATCTCCAACATAACTCCAGTCTGTCCTGTCATATGTATGCATGGCCTCATATGACAATAAAAGGGATCAAAATGTGCAGATTTGTCGATACCTAATTGGAGATCATTGTCATCCAAACAACATATATATTATGTAGCATTTTTATTTACAGACTGATAATATCATAGAAATTCCAGCTTCGTCACAGAACATGTTAATTCTCCAATAATTATTATTAATACCATAAGCGGCGTATGTTAGCTGGTATAAATTACGGAGATACTTGTATTATTTATATTAGTTATTATTTATACTTAAAACATGTTTGGTAGCCGGTACATATATGTTCGTTTTTTTTCGATTGTAACCGTATGAGGGAGTATGGAGCCGTTTTTGAGGTTAGAGGGGCCAACGTACACCGGTGGATCGAGTTTGGAGAGAGTTATTGATCTCCCCTATGCTACTTCTTGTCATAACACTCCGGCGCATCGTAAGTGATTTCTATGTGTTGTAAGTTTATTAAGTGTTGTAACTTAATGACTGAAAGTAAGTGCCTTTCGTCGTGAAGGTGTCATTAGACTCTAGCCGTCATCTTATCGGGAGAGTCTATCGTCTACTACTTCGACTCCGTTACATGCAGGACGACACCAAAGAGTCTTGTGAAGTTTGTGGAAGAGTAAGTTCACTTAAATTTATATTCATGAATTGTGAACGAAGTGTCTGATTTATGATAACTAATAGATGTCGCTATTTTGTAATGTTTCAGAGGTCTAAAACGATGGGGTGGATCCCGAGCTAGAGTCACGGGGGAGTAGTGATGGTACATTTTCAATATTAGTAGTCCATTGTATTTTCATCTTTTATTTTGTTCAAAAACTAATGAGAGGTGTTCATCATTTATTAGTGTCTGCAACAGTCTCCAGAGAGTGAGTTGTGCGGCTATTATGTCTGTAGAAACATGTGCCGAATCATTGAGGATTTGTCCTCCTAGCCATACACGAGTCGTTTCGGTCTACAGCAGGTATAATTGTAGTTTAAATCATTTTTTATATTAATTTTAATGTGATCAAGTACAATAGTTTTTAATCACATTAATAATTTACATTTTTTAGAGTTTTTTTATCAAGGACTCGAACCTTATGAGTTGTCGGAGATCGACTCAGTGAGGGAGGAAATTACGGTGCATGTTATGGAGACGCACCAGAATTCCATAGCTAGTGGATTCGTATTCTAGATTTGATGTGTAGGTGATGCATTGAATATGTAATAGATTGTGTACTTTTTCTAATAAATTTTGAATGTTTTGTTTTGCTTGTATAAAATTGTATTTCATATTATAAAATTGTTAAATAATTAAAATATATTAAATTATGGATTTAATTAATTTGTCATTTAATTTTTTTAAAAAAATAATACGCACCTATTACCGCGCTTTACACAATAAGCGTGGTAATTGGTTCACCACCTATTACGACGCTCTGTACTTTATCAATTACGACAGTCATATTCACCACGCTTGTGAAACATGGTGAAAGCCTTTGAATAAGCATGGTAATAAGCCCCGATCAGCAGTAGTGGAAAAATAGCCGAGAATAAAAATCTAGAAAGATGGGACTCACGAGCACAAGTGCCCCTTTGCGCTCCAAATCCATTCACCTAACCATGAATGGACGGGTAGAAGAAAACACATCTACAACTCTCTGCTCAGCCGCACTCATCACTGCCGATTTCAAAATCATAGAAATAAATAATGAAGATCAGATAAATTTTGGGTCATGTATATGAACCAACGAGTCTGCTACCTCTTATCAAGCAAATGAACATCACAACTAAGTCTAAAATCAACACAAATGACAAAGAAATGGTGGGTATGTGGATCTGAGTTTGTCAAACAACTTATTCTTGTTCAAGCAGCTTCATTTATGGTGAATTAAACATGTTGAACCTTAGATGAAATGAAGACACATAACCCCAAATGCACACACCAACTCTAAAATTAGACTCGAAATTGAACATAGCAGAGATTGATATGCTTGATTACCAGAAACTGACATTCCACCCCAATGTAGCAATGAAATGAGACTTTCTACCGCTGGACATCATCGTTGAGGCAGTCGCAGTTGTAATTTTTGATGATTGCCTCCCACTACAAATTGAAGAGATTTTGGTTTCTTCCAGCCATATCCGATTCTATGGAATACACAAAAAAATCAAGATCCATAGACCGAATAAGCTCTCCATATTGAATATCCTTAATCGGGCCAGTATGCTCTTTGGTCAATTTCACATACTTCGACAACGCGTCGTCTCCCATACCTCGATTTGCGCGACGCACGACGGCCGATGACGAGACGGCGCGGATCTGCATCGACGAGTCAGCCATGCATTGTAGGTGGGGGAGAAGGATGTATTAGGAATGTTAAATTATCTTCTTTTCTCTTTTGATTAGAATAAATAAACCAACCTCAAAACGAGGGATAAATAGTATGGCTGTTAAAAATTAAATTTTAATCCCTGTATTATTAATAATTTAACTGAAATCCAACCAAGTGCATGATAAAGTATTCATTATCCTATCCTGCTCCTTATCCTTCCCACCAAATGCAGCCTAAAAGAAGCAACTGATTGGGGGATAAATGCATTAACCTGGTCTTTTCTTCTCTCTCCATCTCTCTCATTGCTTGGAAGATTACTGATTGTCTGCACTGATATACATATGATGTTGAGTATAGTGGTATTATCCCACATCACCCAAGTTGAGCTCAAGATTGATCCTCATATATAGTTGAGCTCCCTCACTCATTGTCAATTGGTTTGGAATATGGATCCGACTAATTTACATGGGATCAGAGCGAGTTTTGACTGCACTCTTAGAATATGTCCCGTGACGGTTAACTAGATACGCACGAGGTCCCACTTGTCGAGGTTAATAAAGATCCTTGCAAGTGAGGGGGAGCGTTGAGTATAGTGATATTATCCTACATCGCCCAAATTGAGCTCAAGATTTGATCCTCATATATAGTTGGGCTCCCCCACTCATCCGAGTGATTTACATGCATGCATATACTTTGCAAGATTCGATGGTAAGCCTAAAACAATGAGTAGTTATTGATATATATTTCTTTAGTCTCTTTTACTTATTATTTAATTATAATTTATTTGTCACTTTTTATCTGTTATTTTAAAATTCCAATGCATAGTGAATACTGTCACCTATTTTGAATTTTTTTGTCAAACTTTTTATATTTTTATTTCATTTCCCCTCTACAATTAATCATAATTTCATTTCTATCCTACTTGAAGAAAATCGTAATTGTAAACTATCATTTTTCTCAATAAAAGCAGTTTCAAACCGGTAATTTTATAAAAAAAATAAAACCGCGGTTTGAAATCGGTGTTTTTATGAGCAACAACCGCAATTTGATACTGCGGTTTTGATGTCTTTTGGACTACAAGTTGTCAATTTTACATAAAAAAACAGATTTTAAATCGCAGTTTTATTTTTTTTATAAAATCATCGGTTTCAAACGGCGGTATTCTTTAAGTAAGATGGAAGTGAAATTAAAATAGATAATACGATAGACAGAAAATAAAAATTTGAAAATGGGATAATCTAAAAAATCAAATATTAATTAGTTCATTACCGTGCACCGTAAAAAAAGTCATCTTTCACCCGTAATAGTCCATTTTATTCTAAATTATACATAAAATTTGAAAAAAAATACACAATATCTAACATATTAAATTTGTTCAATAATAATTAGTGTTAATATATTTTTAATACAATCAAGTTAAACTTAAAAGAATAATTTTTCATGATGGATGAAGTGTGTATATATATATATATAAAACAGAAAATAGTGAAGTGGGTTTTCAATTTTTTATTTAATTAATTACAGCTAGACTTGAGTAATGATTGAGGAAAGAGTGGGTATCACAACAGTAAATATATACTATATGATAAAGTACCTGCCTGCTGCTGATATATGTTTTTCACACGAGCACAGAAGTCCACCACAGCAGAGAATGGAACAAAAACAACTCTCTTCTGCTTTTCTGCAGCAGACAAAACTGGAGCAGTAAGACAATTGGCTGGGTCTGCAGATCCAAACGGCAGCGTTTTCGCTGCGGGAGTGATCAAAGCAAAGGTTGTATGTCGAGTCACTCGTATGTATGACAGCTGGTCTGAGAAATGCAGTAGTTATACTTAGAGCATCGCCTTTGAAATAAATTTAAGAGTAGAATTGTGTCATGTCCTGGAGATTTGTGTCATGACAATTTAAATTTGTCTTTACTTTATTTTTCACAAATTTACATTCACATTAAAATAAATCTTTCAAACCTCTGCGCATGGATCCACCTGTCATATTATCATTTTTTTGCTTTTTTATATTACAATAAATTATAAATTTTTAAATTTAATAAATATTTGATTGTTTATAATTATTTATTCATATTATTTTATTCTTAACATTTATGTAATAAAAATTACATAGTTAAAATTTTTCATTAAAAAAATGATCTTTAATCACGTTTATTCTTTCAAACGAGATTAAAAATCACATTTTTAATCACGATTGGTAGGATGAAACGTGATTAAAAATCAAAATTGATCTTTAATCACGTTTCATATTTACAAACGTGATTAAAGGTTGATCTTTAATCACGTTTGGTAGGATGAAACGTGATTAAGAATCAAAGCTTTTTCACGAACCACTTCGTGCAGACGAAGCTGCTTCGTGTCAGAAGACCACAAACCACCTCTCACATTAGCACAAACCACTTCTTACTCTGACACGAAACGTTTCAAAAAGCTTCAATGGGGATGCCCTTAAAGCTCATACAGGCTACTGCTGTACTGCAGCATGACCTAATAATAATAATAATATTGTAATTATTTAAAGACATGCACATACAACAATAGACAACAGCAGGCAGTAATATAACAACAACGTAACCTAGCTAGCTGCTACCTAGCCTTTCTGTCACTGAAACTTATGATGAAGATTTCTTTATTCAAAAGTTTTACGGCATCTGTGGATCGAGAAAATGAAAATGAAAATGAAAATGAAAATGAAAAGAGAGTAGCTAGCTATAGCAACTGCTGCTGTGCTGTGACTGCAAGCTGCTGCTAACAATAGAGTATCAACCCATCCAGTATTGGTATGGGATGGGAATCTTCGCTGCAGCCATGCCTGCCTTAGTTTCTCCTTACTCCCAATCCTCACTAAGCTTCATAGGCACATAATCACACAATACATACATATGTGAATCTTCATTTTTCTATTTTTCTTTTTAAGAGTGTGTTTGGTTTAGGAAAAATTTGGTGGAAAGGAAAATGTGGAGGAAAATTGATAAAATCCAATGTTTGGTTTAGATGGAAAATATGAGGGAAAGAAAATAATGTGGAAAGTTATGAGGAAAATTAAGGCTAATTAAAAGGAAATTTCAAATTTTCCTTCAAATTTTCCATTCTAAACCAAACAAAGAAAAATAAGATGGAATCCATGATGAATTTCACTTTCCATCAAATTTTTCTTTTCCTACAATTTTCCCTAAACCAAACACAGCCTAAGGGTGTGTTTGATTTAGGGAAAATTTGGTGGAAGGGAAATGTGGAGGAAAATTGGTAAAATTCAATGTTTGGTTTAGATGGAAAATATGAGGGAAAGAAAATAATGTGGAAAGTTAGGAGGAAAATTAAGGTTAATTAAAAGGAGTTTTGAAATTTTCCTTCGAATTTTCCATTCTAAACCAAACAAAGGAAAATAAGATGGAATCCATGATGAATTTCACTTTCCATCAAATTTTCTTTTCCCTACAATTTTCCCTAAACCAAACACAACCTAAAGAACTAAATATATAAGTCAAATAATCCTGACGATAAATATTATGTACATGCTTTACTGATCCATCTCTTCTTCTCTAGCTAGCCAACTCAATATAAAGAAATTTTACAAACTTCTTCAAGGCTGTGTTTGATTTAGAGAAAATGTGAGGGAAAAGAAGAAGATGCAAGGAAAATGAAATCCAAGTGAATTCAATTTAACCTTCCCCTTACTTGATTTGAAATGGAAAAATTGTAGAAAGTACTAAAATAATCTTAACTAGTTCAGTTAAATTAATATATAGAAACCCATTTCATTTTCCTTCTCCCCTCCAACTTATTTACCGAAACCAAACAGAACCTTATAGTGAGCCGCATTTCTCTCACTCTGAAGATTCAGGAAGCACTGAGACTGGCTAGCTACAGATGAGCTCAAGTATCTTCATACTCAATTATTTATATATACACAATTCTCGTAAGACAGATACACAACCTACTATGTATGCAAGGGTTGGGGATGAGAGAGATATGAATAATTTAAATCAATGAAATTCCATTTTGCAAACTGAGAAGCCGCAAAGGCCATGTTTTCCCACAGCTTTCTTGAACTTCTGGTACTGATGCTGGAGAACCAGAGAGATAACTGAAACACAAACACACTGTGGAACACATATATACCGACTCAATTACAGTCAAAGAAGTTCAAGAAAGCTGTGGAAGAGCATGACGGGACTCTTTCTCTTTTTTCAAGCAGCAGGGGTAGTAGGAATATGGGATTCAGAAGAGGAGAAGAACAAGTGAAAGATGTGGCATGGAGATGGATCGAGGATATATGACACATGTAGAGAGAAGGAAGGAAGTAGAGATTGCTGGTGGATGGACCACTCTATGAATAAAGAAGCAGCAGCAGATAGGCAGGGGCTGAATGGCCAATGAAGTGCAGCTGTATATGAAAGGGTAGAGAGGGGAAGGAGCTGCGCGGTGCTGGGAGTTGGTTGCAAAGAGATGATGAGTTAGTGTGGTGTAGTGGGAGGTGGGGAGGATTTGGTATTGTAGCTAGCAACAGCAAAGAGTGATGTAGAAGAAGCTAAGGCTTCATCTTCACTCACTGCTTCATGCCCACAAATCAACCAATTGGGTCTGAGGTGCCATCCATATCTACAAACGAAAAAACACAGTGGCCTATCTTTTAGCCACAGTCGCACGATAAATTTTATTTTACTCGCAGCCTCACTGGTCTGGTGGGCCTAGGCCATCCTATTTCAGACGGACGTCACCTTTATTCCATTCCAAAGGATCCAACCTTCTTTCGTTCTTCAGTAATAATGCTCATTTATAACCCAACCATGATTTTTTTTTCTCTTCAGATTACTCTTTTTTTCTTCTTCTTTTTTTTTGCCCTTCCATTAAAGTTAATTTCGATTATAGTGTACTTATAAAAAACAGCAGTTTCAAGCGAGTGATTTTATAAAAAAAATAAAATCGCGTTTCGAAATCAATCTTTTCTCATGTAAAATTGATAACATGTAGTTCAGATGACACCTAAACCGCAGTTTGCTAATACTATGATAGAAATAAAATTTTGATTGATGGTAGGCTGGAAAGAAAACAAAATACGGAAAGAGGGTAGTTTTCAAAAGAAATCCTCAACCATGGATAGTTTAGTTGGTTGTTCATTTTGTCACTAAGTTGATGTTTAAACCTTGAGATATTATTCTTGGGTAGACACAGTCTATCCATCAACAGAAGTCATCTTGTGCCATTTTGGAAAGTTAAAATGATATGTAGTGATTCATTATTCATTTTGATTTGTTTTTTTACTTTTCAACGCGTCATGTGTCTGGTCAAAATGTCATATGGCCACTTCCTATTAATGTATCTACAGTCCACGTGATGAATCCAAGGATCATTTCCTAAATCATAGGTCAATTTTTTTTTTTTGAATTGTAGTGATTGGCCCAATGAAATTAATCCCTATTTCAAGTTTGCATTTTTAGCGACAGGCCTAGTGACAGTAATCCCCATTACTGAAAGTTTAAATCTAAAAAATTAGGCGTCTGGTTTTTTTTAAACTCCCTACAAATAATTTATTTCGAGTTCTAATTTAAGTAATGAGATGTGTAAGTTAAAAAAATCATCAGGATCCTGACCTAGCAGTGATAGTAATTATCCTCGCTGAAACACTGCTACAGATTAGGTTTACAACGACGCTTGCATACGATGACGTTTTCACTTTATACGACACTTATATGTATAAAACGCCATAGAAAGCACACCCAACTTCAGAATATAATAAACTCAGTTAAATATTTACTATTTAGACATCTCTTATATGTAAAAAGCACCATAGAAAGTACATCTAATTAACTTGAGAAGGCACTTATATATAATAAGCGCAGTTGAATGTTTACACATAAGATAACGCTTGTTGTGTATAAGCATCGTCTAATGTTCAGTTTAAAGGGGGTTACTTGCAGGTACATATCCGAACAACTATCTCTGCATTCCTCTATTAATACACACTACCACACATAAGTGAAATAGATGTCATGTAATCGAAATTCACCTATCATTTACCATATGGTGCAAATCAATAGTTTTGTATATGGTATATAGTGTGACACTTAAATGGCGTTTAGTATAAATAAACGTCGTTTAAGAGGCATTGATCAAATACGGCATTTATTTCTCATAAATGCCGCATATCCTCTATATTTTATACGGCGTTTATTTTTAACAAATGTTGTTTCTACTTTATATGGCGTTTAAGTATTATAAAATGTCGTATATAGTCCTAACAAAATAGGTATAGTTCTGTTGTATCAACTATATATGACGTTTTATATACTTAAACGTTGTATAAAGTATAAACGCTTTATAAAGTCAATTACGAAAACATCATATAAAGTCAATTATGAAAACGCCGTATTTAGACAATAATGTTGTAGTGTCCTAAATACCTTACAACTTTAAATCATAAAAAATAAAATCATAAATCCTAAAATCTAAAAATCATAAATCCTAGTGTATATAAACCCTAAAAACCCCTAAAACCATTAAATTTTTTATATCTGAAAATTTTAAACACTAAAACCCTAAATGCAAATACTCTAGCACGTTAGAACCTTTAAACCCCCTAAACCTTAAAAGAAGAAAATAAAAATATAATTTTTTATCCGATCCCTTATCAAATTTATTGAGGTGTCACCTCATATCCCATTTTCCCAAGCAACAAAATGGTCGAATTTTTTATGAGAAGGCTGGCCGATGGTTAGATTTGATCTGAACTTGGGCTTTACAAATATCATCGTCTTCCATTACATAGAGAAGGAGGAGGAAAAGTTTAAAGTAAGGGTGTTTGACATTGTAACTTGTGAGATTGACTACCCACCGTGTGGTGCCAGAAAAAGCTCGCTTTCGAGCACTGCATGATATGAAGTGAATGTTCTTGTGATTTCTTCATCAGGTTTTGAATAGATTTGTCTATTAAAAATTTAAAAATATATTGCAAAGTTCTCTACAATGTTTTGAAGTTAAAACCACCGTGAAAAGCTCTGTACCTTAAAATGCGACGTTTTGATTAACTTTAGTCAACACTTACAGATAAGGTCGTCTAATACCTAGGCTGCCATCAGACGGCGCTACCACAACATTGAACTATAGCCGGCGCATTTATCTTTAAAGCATCGTCTATAGTGTATAATTTACAATGGCGCTATCAGCCGACACTTTCTAGTTACAAACGTCGTCAATTATTTTCCGTCATTTACACATTATATGCGGCGATAAATGTGCCAAATGTGATAAGTGCACATTCCACAGTTACTGACTTATCCGATTGTTTCCCAGACATTGACACACATCCACCAATCGCACACATAAGTTTGTTCACCAACTGTTTCATTTAATATATGGTGTGAATCTACACAACAACCACACACAATATAAATTGATAATTAATGTGCTTCAGAGTTTCTCACATTTCAGAAATTAGGTCATTTTTTAAATAAGCAAATGAAGTTCTTCAGTATAATTGTACGTCGAAGACGTATGTTAAGAATGTCAAATTTTTGTACACATTTAGAAAAGATTCCCCCTTCACTCTAGTAACCAGTTTTTGGTTTATACAGGAACTGCCCGCTCAGTTTGTAACATCTTATGGTATTGCTTTGTCAAATTTCATCGCACTCAAGCTACCAAATGTAACAACATGGGATTTTTTGGCAAGCATGGTGAATGGCCGGACGTCTTTTTGTGCTGTCTGGAGGAGCTTTACAAGTCATATAGAACTGAGCTTCGGTAATTTTCCCATCTTCCACTATATTGAGGAGCAGCAGAAGTTCAAATTCAGTATGTTTGACACTACTATATATTTGTGAAATTGACTACCCACTAGTTTATCCATTCTGGAGAGAGATCACTTAATAGTACAGCACACCTGAGGCTCAATGTGCTTGCACTAACTTATTAGATTTTGATGAAGATTAATTATGGTTAAATAAGTTAACTATATTATTTGTTGCCTCTGAAATTTTTTTTGTTATGGGTTTCTAAATTTGTATATCGTTGATTTTGGTACATTTTAAAGCAGTCATAAAATCAACTTACATCGTTGTCACCGATATATATATTAAATTATAAAAAAAACAATAATGAACCTTTGATGTGCGGAAATTGACTAACATTTGTTGAAAATTAATTTTAAAAAATGGATGTCACAAGACATTTATATTTTTCAACTGTCGTCTAAAACTTTGAAACGACGCTTATATTTCAAGCGTCATCTCAAAGTTTTAGACTGCACTTATATTACTAAATAACGCGTCTTAAATATGGTGTTTTAAATGGCCTTTTTGATGACTTGGAGTGATTTTATGATAGTTAATAGTCTGCATTTATATGTTATAAGCGTCGCAGAAAGTTTTTACATAAGAGACGTTTTTGATATCTTATCGTCGTTTTAAATTAATTATGGGGCTTATATTAGTTAAGAGCCATCTGAAGACGATGTGTGGATCCACTACCGTTCACGGACATGTGTATAACATCCTTACGATTGATATGAGCTGAGTTAATGTGCAACGGTCGAGAAATAATAAATCGGTTATTCTTTCTCACTTTTTCCAACATTCTATTTATAACACATATATAACTGCCCTATATGTCCAACTAACTTAATGATGGGGGAAGATCCATGTGTGGCCTTGTTATTCTATTTAGTTATTTTATAAGTGGTAGTATATTTTGTGTCCATTATTTTTTGCGTTCATTAATTAAGTGTCAATTAATACACAGTTTCTATATAGTGTACTCCCTCTGTCCTCTTTTACATGTCACTTAACCAAATTTTTTTGTCCACTTTTACTTGTCACTTACCAATTTTCAATGCGAATTTAATATTAACAACTACCTTAAAATATCAAACATTAATCACTTCATTATCATAATCAATAAAGAATACATTCCTCACCAATAATCATCTACCAATTTTACTTTTTGCATGAACTTTTTTAAAAAATTATTAACCACCTACCTATTAAATTTGTTCAACCGCTAGCATTAACTTCACCTTAAATCTACTCAAATTAACCTTAAACGACATGTATTAGAGGACGGAGGGAGTATACATATTCTGATTCTTGTTAGTATTATTTGTACACTGATTTTTTTTTCATTTTTGGCAAAATGGATAAATGAGAGTGGATGATTAGTAGCAAGCTCGGTCGTGAATATCAGGCCACTATTCGAGAATTCTGTAATTTTGCTCGAGCATGTTGAGGCATATTCAAAGAAGTCTATCCGCTGTCCTTGTTTGAAATGTGAAAATTCTAATTTTGTTGTGTTGGATGAATTGAGGCGACACTGTTACGGCATCAATGCCTCATCCACCATTTGGTATTTTCATGGCTAGTCGTTGGCTGGCAGAAAGCGACTTGCATGTCTGGTCAAAGAACCATTATGTAATGATGACATATACGAGGATCACGACTTCAGTCATATGTTGGAGGACGTCACAAGAAACAACAACTGTGATTCAGACATGTTTGAGACTGTCAGATCCGATTCAGAGACTCCACTATATCCTGTATGTCCACAGTTCACAAGATTGTCAGCCGTGGTGAAGTTTTACAATTAAAAGACTATGTTTGGGTGGAGCAACAAGTCATTCACCAGCCTCTTGTCTTTATTTGGAGATATGTTATTTGATGTTGCCGGAGCGCATGTATATGATGCAAAGAGGATTTTTTGTCCCATGGTGATTGAGTACACTAAAATTCACACTTGTGCCAATGATTGTATTCTATACATAGGTCAATATTCTGACGAGACGGTCTGTCCAAGATGTCGCGCGTTAAAGTACAAGTAAAAGATTGTTAAGGGTGAACAAGTGAATGGTGGGCCTGCGAAGGTTATGTGGTATTTTTCAATCATACCGAGGTTCCGCAGGATGTTTTTCAATGTTAAGGAGGCTAACCTTCTGTTGTGGCATACTAAGAAGCGGTTAGATAATAGAATCAAATGACACACGGTGTATTCACGACAATGAAAGAAATTTGATATCCATTATCCGAATTTTGGATTAGAAATACGTAACTTGAGAGTTGAATTTAGCACTAATGGGATGAACCCATTTGGGAACATGTGTAGTAAACAAAGCATGTGACTAGTATTGTTGGTCCTTTATAATTTATCCCTATGGCTATGCATGAAGCGAAAGTACATAATATTGTGGTCGATGGTGTCTGATCCAAGACAGTCGGGGAATGATATTGACATAAACCTTTCTCCTCTTGTTGAAGATCTGAAAGTGTTATGGGACACTAGTGCAGAGTGTACGACATAGTTAAGGGAGAACCAATAAGCTAGAGAGTTATGTTGTTTTGCGTGTGGGTCACCAGTAGAAGCGCCGTGTGATGATTCATCTTTCGATTATTTTAAAAAAAATTCTGTAAAAAGCGTCGTCTGTGCTTTAAACTTCAGAAGACGCTCACGATATAATGAAACGCCTTGTAAAGTCTAACTTGAAGATGGCACTTTCTATCACTGAGTGTCGTATCGAAAGTTTTTAGGACGACATACTCGTGACTTACTATAGATGACGGTGAATTAAACAACGCTTCATAAACATCATCTTATGCACCAAACAAACGTCGTTGTACTACTCCTCAGTAGTAATAAAAGTTCAAATCTAACAATTGAGCGTGTGATTTTTTTATTTAAAAAGAAAAAAAGAAAAACCTCTGGGAGGCATCTCTTTCTTAATGAAACCCGATCAATTTATATAATAGAAAAAAATCAGACATTAGGGAGAAAAAGAAATTGCACAATCGGTTACATAGGTATATATCCTAATTGGTTACATATATTAATGTTGCTATCAAGTGTATATCGATATTAGTAATTGATTCTATATTTAGTCAAAATAAATTTATAAATTTGAAGTATTATTCAATTAGTATTGATTTAATTTCTGAAAAATAATTGATCTTATAGTAGAGAAATAATGAATTTAAGTATTATGATAAACAAATAATTGTAAAATTAAAATGAAACCAATGATGACGGAAAGATTATTGTTGTGTCAAAATTTATTATGAAACTATTGTGAAAAAATATGGAATGAGACTCTGGAAATGGGTGAATAAGTCTAATTATATATATATATATATATATATATATATATATATATATATATATATATATATATATATATATATAATGTGGATCAAATGAAAACCACTTTGGATTTGTAAACTGTGAACCATCCTAGATCGTTCATCCATATTTCATCCAACGATTATGATTTTTTCTAGATTTGTTATCTATTTTTAAAAAGATAATAAAATCCCTATTTTATGGGTGGTTGGATTCCCTTCCATAATTGACTCCTTAAAATAAGGAATTAAGCGTCTGATTTTTTCTCTTTCCCCTGTTAGATTTCTTGCAAGATTTTTCTCTTTCTTATATTTTTAAGACTTAATTTTGGTATCATATATTTTTCCTTTTTATGTAAACTGTGAACTTTTTACGTTCGTTAGATTAATAATGCACCAACGATTGAGACTAATTTAGATCTTATCCACTTTTTAAATAAAAAATAAATAAGTAGGAGATCAGTTTTAAGATATTAATATATTTGAATTCCTTTTTTTAAGGAATGATAACCGATCATCACCCATAATTATAGTTGTGTTTTAAAATTACTTAATAAAATATGTATTAAATTAAATACTTACGAATCACCTGATTTTCTATGAAATATATTCTTTTATTATTAGTTTTGAAAAATAAAAAAATAAATGCAGTGGTACACTAAGATTTAAATGGTGCACTATTATTATAGTGGTGCACCTTCAGTTTATATTTGATGTGTTGGTTCTCTGGTTTTTGACAATTACACACTCATAAACATCATAGCTTACGTGGTCTGCAAAGAAGTTCCAGACCCATTCAATTTTTCACTTTTTCGATTTCACATTTCATTGTGCAGTAACCATAATTTTGTGCACCACATTTCAATTGTGGTGCACCATGTAATTGTAACCAAACAATTTTTGATGTGTTATTTTATTGATTTTTTTTGGAGCATTATTTTCTGTGTCTTGCATTTGAAATCTAAATAATTTCAGAATGTGATCTTCAAAGAAACTCCAGACCCATTCAATTTTTTACTTCTTCAATTCTTCATTTTCGTTGTGCACCCATCATGATTTTGTGCACCACTTTTTGAGTGTGGTCCACCATGTAATTATAACTGAAAAATTTCTGATGTGTAATTTATTAATTTTTATGGTGAAAAGACGAGTAGTGGCGATGAGTTTGCATGCAAGTTAGAAGAAATCAAAAAAGGAAACAGAGAATAATCGAGGAGAGATGAAAGGGAGAGATAAGAGCCCCTTCTCCTTTGAAAAAGAATTTGGGGAAATTTTATTTATAAAGCCTAGTTTACGAGCTATCATTAAAAGATATCTTAATACCGATTTATGACCATGTTTTAAGAAGATAATATTTATGAGATTAAATAAAGATAAAATGAATTAACTTAATTTTAAAAATGAATAAAACAAGACCCCTTGAATTGAATAAGATCAAGGAATTATTAGTTCACAGTTTACAAATCTAAAGTGGTTTTCATTTGATCCACATTCTATATATATATATATATATATATATATATATATATATATATATATATATGGATTGACACTAAAATTTTATTGGACGATGTGACACTTAAGTTATCACTCAACATGAGAAAAAATATTGTTTACTACATCCTTGTTTTCAATTTTAGGGATTTTAGGGTGTTGGAGTTACAAGGTTATAATGTTTGAGTTTGTTAAAATTTGGGTATGTGTTTTTCAAATTTTTGAATTTAGAGTAGTATTTAAAATATTAAAGTATAAAAATCTTAAAACCCTAAAATAAGGGAAAAAATTATATAAAATGATGCTGTTTTGTTCAATTCTTAGCAAACTTATTTAATGTGGTATATACGGCAAAAAGGAACAGTAACTTTAAATTGGATTTCACGACGGCGGAAGCTTCTCGAATGGGGATCCACTCACTTGGTCACAAGCCAATATGTTTTTTGTCTTATATTTTTATATAATTTCCTCATTTATATGGACTGTATATTTTATGCACATATTCATGGTCCCCGTTTGCGTGACTATTCTAGATCATTATTATTATTATAAAAATAAATGCTTCAGGTTTTATTTATTTTCAATTTTTTATTGTCTGCCCAGATTTCTAAATGCTGTGACTGTACAAGTTTAAAAATTGTGCACGCCCCTGATTAATAAGTAATGGGAGGAGGAATTATAAGGATTTTTATCCAGAGCTGTTAAGCAATTTGCAATCAGGATAACGGTGTGGTTTTTGTTTGGATTATCTATTCCTTATTTGACATATGTATTGTTTGTTTTTCAGATTAATAACCGTTTGATTTTGGATAAAAACCATGACTATTTTGGATGAATATCATCATGTATTGGGTGACTGTAAATTGACTTTGTTGCATGAGATAAGAATCCTAGGCACAATAACTTGGAAGGAAAGGGAAGAAAATGACTCACATATGTATTTTTGGAACCTTCAAAGGAGTTCAAACGTTTCTCATATCATTATACATATGGTGAGAATTCTTTGAGAACGATATGTTGTTGACAACATCATAAACCCTAGCAATCTAACAAATGTTCAAGTAAACTTTGAATTAGTTTATTAACTACTAAATAAATCAGCCAAAATTCGTAATTTAAGGCTATAAGAATATCTTTATACTATTCAGAAAATTTAATAATGAATAATCTTCAGTTGATTTACAATAAAGATAACAAATTTATCTTTACTTCGATTTTTTATTGATAAAAATATTCATCCTAAACTAGTCATTACTAAAATAGTAGCACAAACTCCGTCAATTTGTTGAACAACTAACATTTCTTCACTGGTTCCAAAGAAACTTGTATTCAAATTTAAAAATCATATTTATATTTGATTTCGTCAATATCAATATAAAATATAGATTCTTTATTCAGAAAGATGCAAAAATGACTATTTTCAACAACAAAAAAACTGCTTTGATATAAGTGTAAAGGTAACAGAGTCAATGTTACAATTAAGAAAGTATAAAATTAGGATTTTTTTTTCTAATTTGCTCCATCCCAATATTTAATTTCAATTCCACTCTCTACTTCATATTTAACAATTCCCATAAGAGTACATCTGATCATTGTGGAATTGATCTAACAATTCCCATAAGAGTTGTACCTTTAGTAGATGCTGAAAAATATGGTGAACGCAACCCATCTCCCAGCGAATCTGTAAAATCACCACCATCGTTTCAAGGCTTTGATTTCCCTGCCAACACGTATGACCCGGCAAATATTGAGCTCACACTGGCAGTTTGGGCTGGTGATGCGGAACCCTTATCGACTGCTAAAATTAAGAAAAATGGAAGTACTGAATCCACTGATGGTGAAAAAAGGTCTGAGCACATTGAAAAAGGCATCCACATAGACACTGAGGATGGTGTTGATAAAGAATGCTCGGCATCTGAAAGAATTCACAGTGAATCTGACAAGGTATTTTTGGATTTGTTTCGCTGCTGTTGTGATTTTTTTAATGAATGAGCTTCAAAAACTTATTGTTTTTTATGGTTTAATAAATCTGTTAGGGTCCGTGTGGAGCAGAAAATATTCATTCTGGTGATGGTGTTGTTGATGGGGATACTCTTCAGCCAGAGGATGATGCTGAAATGGATGTGGTTGACCTTGCAACAGATGGTGAACCCAAGGTCTTGTTGTTAATTTAAAATTTGAATCTTTACATTGATGTGAATATCATTTTGGACTACTGCCCAGATTCACCATTGAATGTTATGATTGTATTGATTGTGCAGAAAGAAGATGTAAGAAATGAAGTCGACAATAGTGAACAACACATTCACCATGCGGATCATCCTACTGCTGAAAGTCAGTCCGTGGAGGTACGTATTTTTATGAGCTATGAATACATTTCGCAAGAGTATGGTTATCAATCCTGATTTTTGGTTTCGGCAGGAAACTTTTTTGCAATTGTCGAAGATGGTGAGAACGATGCTTCAAATGAGAAAGGAATACGATATTCAGTTGGTTGATGCTCTTAACAAATTTCCAGATTCACGAGACATTAGGCAACTAGATATAGATTTTAAAAATAGTATGTTTGGGCCAGTGGAGACGCAAGTGTACTGGAGAGATCCAAGGGTGCATGAAAGGATAGAGAAGATTGAGAGGGCGGTTGCCCAGCAAAATAAACAGAAAGACAAGGGGAAAGGACCAATGGTTACAGAGCTAACTCCCCAGGCCAACGTGCAGGAAAGGAGAGGGCCGAGAATTACAATTGGAGAGCCTACTCCTGTGCAAGAAGACCCGGTCACACCGCATGGTGATAAGCTTGGTCGTGGTCATCGTCAAAAGAAACCAGCGATCACATTGCATTCACCGTTCATTGGTAGAATGGTGAATGTGAATGAAAAAATTTCAAGATATGAAGACAATGTTTGTGACTGGATCTATGCTATACGTGGGACGGGGACGGAGCTGTACTTTGCCTGGGGGGATGTTAAAGTAATGAGATCCGAATTTGAGAGTTTCTTTCATGGTTATCATATAAAATCTGTTGTGGTTGATGCATGGTCGGTAATCCTTAATCACAGAGAGAATTTGAGAAGTCCACAGTCCCCTTTGAGATTCTACTGTACGACTGCTATTTCGGTGAGTTTTTTTTACCTACATTACAGTTTCATAAATGCTAATCATTGTTTTTATTTTACCCTCTTAATGTGTGTGTTTGTGATTATATAATGGGATATCTTTTGACAAATGTAGAGCAAATGTCTTTTATGGTGCGGGAAAAGCACGAGGCAAATGGATAATGAATTTAACAAAAATATCGTCATTGATTTGTGGTGTTTCAGTCATGTGAAGCTATTGGAAATAGACATGGTATGTTTGTTAAAATTTTAATTTAACAAGTCATTATTTCTATGCGCTGTTAATTTTTTTTTATGAAATGGCAGATGTTCATTCCTATACTGATCGAGAAACATTATTATTTAATCGTGTTCGATCTCAAGATGCCATGTATGGAATTGTTGGACAACAATGCCGGCAGCACTAGCTTTGCTTGTTACAATTTGTGGCCTGAAACACTGGTAAGCTACTCATTTTATTGGTTTAAGAAAATATAATACTAATTGTACTTGGTTACTAGAATTTGATTAGTTAAATTACTAGTAATTGCTCCGAATGATATGTGCACCATGACTGTGCGATATGGTATGTTTTTGTATACAGTGGAAGAGCATGGTGAACTTTCTCAAATCAAGAAAACACCCCAAGGCAGATTTGATGTTGGCTGTGAAGCCCAGAGTTGTGCTCTGCCCTTGGAAAACCAAAGAAAACTTAGTCGATTCTGGTATCTACTGTATGAGACACACGGAAGTTTGTGTAGGCATTTGCGGTGAGAGTAAATGGAAAGAAAAATTAGCCAGAGAAACAACGGCGAAGGTTAAAAGACATTGATATTTATGCACAATTGTCTGTTTTTATTTCAGGGGCTGATATTTAAAATAAAGTTTGGAAAATGACCTCTTATACTTATTGAATGATTTTTTCCGTACTCGCAGGCAGAAGATCAGCTCGAGCATCTGCGCGCTAAATATTTGTTCAACATTATCATGTTCGAAAAGACCATGGTCATAGTGAAGGTGAAGAAAGACTGCATTGCGTACTCGAGCAAGACTCTAGAAGAGAAGGACAAATTCACGGAAGATGAGTACGCTTTACATCGAAAGAGACTGGAAGATGCATTAAAAGAAAACACTGAATAAATAGCAGATTGAAGAATGAACGGCTATGCTGTCTTTTGAAAGTAGTGACTGATGAAGAATTTTTTTTTTACATGTTGACTGATGCAGTGGACTAATTTAAGTTAGTGAAATGTTGCAAAAAAATTGATTTTAAGTCTGCTGTGAATCACATTTTGTGGACAGTGAATGGTGTCTGTGACATTATTTGAGTGCCAATGGATGACACTCGTGTGCACAGCCTGAAGAAACAGCAGAAACGTTTCAATTTGCTGGAAGAAGAAGATAAAGATACCAGCCAATTAGTGCAGGCAGAAAAATTAGTTTCATTTTTTTTTAAATTGGTGACTGTTGTTGACAGACGAAAATGGTTTATATTTATTCATTTTGATGCACTTGCAAAAGTGTGACAGTGAAATGCTACAGAAATTTGACTGTGACAGTGCCATATATCTCTTACAATTTGGGGCAAAAGGTTACAGTGAATGTTCCACAAATGTGACAGTGTCAAATAAAATTTATTACTATTTGATACAGTTTGTGTAAAAGTGTGATGCTTGTACTCAGTGGAATGTTTAAAAGTTTATATATTATCTATGTAGCTTGGGGATTTTATGGACGGTGAATGTGTAAGTGTTCAAGTGATTATGGATGAAACTTCTATGAACAACGTGAAACTTATTAAAATGGGCACTATGATGATAAAAAAGTTTTACTCTAATGAAAATAATGTATGATAAATATCACAAACAATTGGGAAAAAATGAAAATCATGTTTTACTCATCTGGGAAAAAAGCAGAAACTACCAATAAAATAATTATTGTGTTAAAAAAAATCAGGTCAAGCAAGCTTCCGTTCTGGGCAGTTCCGAATATCATGGCACACCATTTGTTTGCTGAAATTGCATTTAGGCAACGGGTTTGAAGCTTGTTCTGTCATCTTCTCCTTGGTAGACTTCATACGTGTTCCACACCCTTTGTTCCGCGACTGTTTCGGTGTTTCAACTTCAATACTTGATGGCTTAGAACAACCTATCAGCCTCTCGAACATGGCATGCTTTGACATTTGCGTTGTTGAGCATCATGCCTTTTGTTGAACTCCTGTAACATGTCCAGCAACTCTCTGATGTATTCAATATTGCTCTCATGTGTTTTCATTGTCAAATTGAATTGCATGTATAGCATGTTCAGTTTGGCCTTTGCAGCATCCGCGGAATCTGTTCCTGCCAAATTATTGTACGATAGTGCGGCTGGTTTGTGCGTTGCATATTTCGTCCACCTTCGCATAACAAAACATTCTGGGATTTCATTAACATCTTCAGCATTTAATGCAAGCAAAATGTGTCGACACAGAATACCTATTCGCTGGAAGTTCTTGCAATTACATTCTGCAAAGTCCGTGCTAATATAGTGAACAACTTGTGTCATAAGGTTCTGAGATTTGTAAAAATAAATAGATAAAATATTACTTCAAATATAATAAAACAAAGTATTCTGATCTTGTATAACACACGATTTGTTACCTCGAACACATTGCTACCACCGCTTACCTAATTGCGGTCAGAACTACCACGATTTCCAAAAAGGGTGCAATGAAAAAAAAATTGGAATGATTTTCTAAAATAAAATTTACCATCACAATCCTAACATAATATTATTGTAAGACTTAGATTTGTGTACGAAAATTACATCATTTGGTTATCAAAATAAATTATATCATTTTGCGCACATAAAGAAAACGACGTCTTTTAATAATCAAATGACATAATTTTGCACATAATTATAAGTCTTATAATAATATTAGGTTTGGAATGTAATGGTACATTTTATTATAGAAAATCAGTCCATTTTTTTTTTCATTGCACCCTTTTTGGAAATCATAGTAGTTCTGATCGCAATTGGGTAAGCGGTGGTAGTTCAGGGCCCCTTTTGAATTTTTCCCCTAAAAATAATATAATTACATAGGAAGGGTCAGAATGAGAAATACCTCTAAATTACAAATTAGACATAGTGAAACTCTTAAATTTGTAAGTGCGATTGTACATACTCCTTTTTCGTATTTTTTCCAATTATCTAAGATAATGATGTGGAATCATACACTATGGCGCCTCAAAATTAGTTTGAAACATGAATAAATCTAAATATATTAAATAAGACAATTTTAATAACTAATGCTCAACTTAGCTTGACTGGGCAGAGCTGTTAAAGAGGAGAAAAAAATACCACAA
This sequence comes from Kalanchoe fedtschenkoi, assembly GCA_002312845.1. Lineage (NCBI taxonomy): Eukaryota > Viridiplantae > Streptophyta > Magnoliopsida > Saxifragales > Crassulaceae > Kalanchoe > Kalanchoe fedtschenkoi. The sequence continues at coordinate 201,872 of NQLW01000872.1, forward strand.
AAACAAACACACCCGTACTAAATCTACTTATTATAATAATTAAAAAATAAAAAATAAAAAGTTGGGCGGAGTGCATCTTTGTGAAGTGGTGATGAGTTGGGCCTAGAGAATTTGGGCCTTAAGCCCATTAACTTGGTGTAAGAAGCACATGGGCATAGTGTCACTAAAAAGTGAGTACTTTCTCGCTCTTATTATTATGGGAACCCTAAAGCGTAGCTGAGCTTTCTCCGTCTTCAATTTGCAGGAAGGCCCGAACGAAGCTCACATTCCTTTCTTTCTGGGCTTTTATCGGAGACGCAAGCGGCCGCAGCGGATCGATTTTGGGTCAGTGCAGCAGTAGTCAAGGTTCTGTGATTTGCTTTCGATTGGGTTGATTTTTTTTTTCATCTTTCTTCATTTCATGTTCTTAGAGTTCGTGGGTTTCAGAGTCCGACTTGGTCCAATAGTATATATTTCCTTTTGGTAACCTAAGATCTGTTCTTAATGATTTTGCGCATTTATTTGAATTTCAATTATCCTCCTACAGCTGCTGGAAAACGATTAACTGGGCAGGATCTGAAAGTTGGAGTTTAATATGAATTTTGTCAGTAAGATGATGGGGTGTTAACTCGACTGTGAATTTCAAACCCCACGGGGTCGTGCTTCAACTGGTGATGTTTATATGTGCAGGTGCTTATTACTTGACAACTTAGTATGGATATGGAGATGCGTGATTCTCCCACAGCTGACGAGGATAATCAGTTGGCCATGGTAGACTCTGAAGTTGAAACCCAGCCTGCCAAGCGTAGGAAAAAGAAGTCCTTAGTCTGGGATCACTTCGTCATTGAAGATGTGGGTAGTGGGAATAGGAGAGCATTTTGCAAGCAATGCAAGCAATCATTTGCATACAGTACAGGTTCAAAAGTGGCAGGAACCAGTCATCTTAAGAGACACATTGACAAGGGGACATGTGCTCCTGCAATCCGCACCCAAGATGATAGTCAATTGACTCCATACACCCAACCTGCGAGTTCTGGAACATCCAAGAAGCTACACAGAATTCCCGGGTCATCAAGTGTTGTGTTTGATACAGATCATTGTCGCCATGTTATTTCGAACATGATCATCTTGCATGAATACCCACTTCACATGGTGGAACATTCTGGTTTTGTTACTTTCTCTACTAATCTTCAGCCTCGATTTGACATGGTGACTTTCAACATTATTCAAGGAGATTGTGTTGCTACTTATTTGAGGGAAAAACAAACTCTTATGAAGCGGATTGAGGGTATTCCTGGTCGCATTAGCCTTGCTCTGGACTTGTGGACTTCTGGTCAAACCATGGGATATGTCTTCTTGACAGGTTATTATGTTGATAGTGATTGGAAGTCACACAGACGGCTCCTCAACGTTGTAATGGAGCCCTATCCAGATTCCGACACTGCTTTCAGCCATGCTATTGCAGCCTGTCTCTCCGATTGGAGTCTGGAGAGCAAATTGTTTTCAGTTACTGTTAATCAGCCACTAAGCGATACTGCAATTGAGAATGTGAGAGCTCAATTATCCATCAAGAATACCCTAGTCCTCAACGGGCAGTTACTGCTACAGAGTTGCTTAGCTCGAACACTGAGCACCATGGCTAAAGATGTATTGGAAGGTGGAAGGTATGTGGTGAAAAAAGTCAGGGATAGTGTAAAGTATGTGAAGTTTTCGGATGTGCATGAGGATAAGTTTCTTGAGATAAAACAACAGCTCCAGGTCTCCAGTACAAGATCTGTCTCTGTTGACAACAAATACAAGTGGAACACAACTTACGAAATGCTGCTTGCTGCACTTGAGTTGAAAGAAGTATTTTCTTGCCTGCAATCCTCAGATCCTGGTTATAAAGAAGCACCCACTGCTGAAGAATGGAAACAAGTGGAGATACTGTGCTCATACCTGAAGTTATTCGTTGATGCAGCTAACATTATTGCATCACAAAGTGTCCCAACTGCCAACACCTACTTTCATGAAGTTTGCAAGATTCACATGGAACTTGGCCGGGCTGCAGCGAGTGATGATCCTTTCCTCGATGGCTTTGTGAAGCTGGTTAAAGAAAATTTTGATAAATACTGGAAAAACTGCTGCCTGATATTGGCAATGGCTGTTGTTATCGACCCAAGATTCAAGATGAAGTTGGTGGAGTTTACTTTCACAAAAGTTTATGGGGAAGATGCTGATACATACATCAAATATGTTAATGATGGAATTCATGAGCTCTTTAATGAATATTTGGCATTTCCTAGAGTACCCAATGACGAGGAAGATAGAATTGTGGATGAAGTAAAAAATGAAAAGTCTCTTGCAGGAACCCTTATATCTTGCAATGGGCTCGCCGATTTTGATGTCTTTATAATGAAATCAACTAGCCAGCAATCAAGATCTGAGTTGGACATGTACCTAGAAGAGTCTCTGTTACCTCGCCTCCAGGATTTTGATGTGCTGAACTGGTGGAAACTTAACAGGACAAAGTACCCAGTCCTCTCTAATATGGCTCGTGATATTTTATCGTGCACAACATCAACGGTATCCTGTGATGCAGTTTTTGATTCCACCAGCAAGGAGATGGATCGATACAGAAGTAGCCTCAGACCAGAGACTGTTGAAGCACTACTCTGTGCCAAAGACTGGCTTCAACAAGAGTTGCTATTGTCAACCAGTGCAAATACAACATTGAAGGTCGAAAGTTTGATTTAGCTGCTATCAGAATTCTGTGCCTGTGTGTTGTGATTATTAACCCTTTCTGTACACTCAAGCTGTTATCTTTTTGTAATTTGAGGCACTTGCCTTGTCGGTTCACTAAGTATTTGTACAGTATGCTAGCAGGGATCAGTTGTGAATCTCATCAACAGTTTCATCTTAGGAGCAGTAGTCATACACAGTTGCAAGTAGTTTTTCTGAACTAAAGAAAATAATTCAGCTAATAGGGTTTTTATGTGTTGGTATGAGGTGTTGTCTAACAAATTTCCGATTCAAATAATGATGGTATCATATGAGCATGAGTTGGATTTAAACTTCTATTTCTGAGTACACTTTCTTATTTCTGTATGTATTCAAAATTCAATCACAACAATATGAGTCTTCCGACCCATTTTTGGTAACTCATGCAGGCTTAAGGTCAGTAATCCAGAAGAAACTTCATAACTAAAACCAACGGTATCTGAATCCACAGTGCAACTTCTCGGCTTCGCTGATGAGTAAGCACCAAATTCTCCGCACCCCTTAACCTCAATGTAAGCCTCAGCCACCCACTCCGGTTCCGTTACAGTAACTTGATATCTCAGTTCATCTATAGCTCCGCCGGCGTTGTACATGTTGATCAATCCGATAGGTGCAAAGCTGATCTCTGGTGCCATGACTTTGATAGGTGTGACGGTGTAGATATCGTGTTCCAGGACTTTAAGGGAGACTGGCAATGATGCGTCAAATGGAAGGAAACGTACTTCTCCGCTTCTATGACTGTAGAGCGCACAATTGCCGCTCCAGTCCGGCTCTGTCGCAGCGTCTGCGATCAGATGAACATCACGGCCCTTAATTACACCACTGATAGCTTCTGCTCCAGTTTGGTGTGATGTGTTTTTTCGTTCGTTGGCGTTCCAGGCGGCGCCCTGGCAGTTGTAGACCCCGAGAACTCCGGTGTACTTGTTCATGTTCCATATCTTCAACAAGCTGCGTACATTTTTTCAGGAAATCAGCTGAGCATCAGCGACTGGATTGTGAACTATATCAGTTGATGGGAATATCACCAGACCTGATTCCATCACGAGCTGGATCGGTGAACAAGGAGTCTTGGGTTGGCCGGCCTGGTAGGAGGGCTCGAAGAACGGTGCCATCAGGCAGAACAAGCTTCTTCAACACATCAAAGTTGTGCTTCCCGGGTGCATCGCTGGATCAGGATAAATGCCAGCATTCAAATACTAAAATCAAGGGTAGAGATCCGTCACTTTCTGTGACAAGTACCTGACATATATTGGCCCGCCACTGATAGCCCTGGCTGAGGCATGGTACTCAGCAGCTGGATGAAGAGAGTGGAACATATCCCAATCAGGCAGCATGAACTCCCCCAGAAACAGGCTGTTGTATGCAACTGAAGCTATATGAATGGTATGAGACGCGGGATCACGAGGATAGAAATCATCCGACGCCCTCACAACGGCCGTCTGCTTCGAGCTGTTCCACAAAATTGTCAATGGACTCGCAAAGTAATTGACATGAAAAAACTTTTTAAGGATTGGGGAATGAAAAGGCATATACCAGTAGAGAGCATCAGTGTTGTGGCTCATGCAAGCAATGCAACCGTTGTCAGAGAAGTTCTTTGCTATGGATGAATCCAGAGCCTGATGATACTGTCTCGTCAGCTCCACACGGCCACCCAGCCCTGCACCCAGCGTCTCCAGTATGCACTGCACATCCACCTTAACCCCATCTATGCCTGCGGAGGCTAAGTAACTATGCAACTCGTCGTAAAACTTGGATATGTTGTTGGGGTTCACCAATCCCAATCCCTGCACAGCCAAAACATCCTTCTTCCAAGTAGGCTCGTTCTCCATCACTCCCTTGGACACTTGTGGAAACTTGAGCACTGAATCATATCCTTCCATTTCCTTGGCTCCGGGCCTGACTCCGCCCCAGTATCCGGTGATGGCATGCCATACATAGACGTGCTTCAAACCATGCTTCTCCTTGGCAATGCTGGTGATGTTCTTGATGCCAGTCTCGGGATCGTCTTGCCTTTGGAATTTGGCATTCTCCTTGATCCCGGTCAGCCTCGGCAATGGCTGAGGCTGGGAAGTTGATCCATTCTGACACTCATTGTTTTGCGGATCACCCTCCACGGATTGCCATCCGTCATCTATGATCACAAACTTGGGTGGAGTCCCACCTGAAGCCAAGCTCTCTAATCCTGCTTCAACTCCTTCTTGAGTCACGTCCTGATAGAACGCATCCCAAGTGCACCATCCAAAGTAATCCACAATCCCTGGTAGCTTCTTCTCGTGTCGTTGCCTGAATGTCTTCAGATGAAGCTTCACCGATCTGACAGCATTGGTTATGGTAGCGAATGGATCCGCTCCCGTAGTGATAAACAATGAATGAGTAAATGAGGAAGCCGTGGTGCCCAAATCTCCGCTCTCCAAACACATCTCCACCTCCTCGGCCTCATTACCCTGCAAACAGGCTCGGAAAGAGCCTTCTATCAGCGGCAAGAAGACTGTATACAGACTCTGGCTCCGGCCACCGTCAGAGCCTTGTTTGGTTTCCATGATCAAAAACTGAGTTTCCAAAGGGATTTGGCTTCCTCTGTCTCCCATGCGCTGAGCCATCCACCAGAGCTTGAACCGAAAACAGGCCATGAAACGGACGTCTTCCAGCTTCCCCAATGACACAACTTGCCTGCTGCTGGGCTCATCAAAAGTCGCCCCGATGAAGATCCCCTCATCGGGCCCGGAGTCTGATCCTGAGGAGGTGATCGTCACATTGGTTGGAAGTCCAGTCAATAGCTTTGTCCCTTTTACCAGCAATTCCCCATCCACAATTCTGATAGCTGGCGTGATTGTCATCCTCTCCTCCTGCCCGACAACCTTCACTCTCTGAAACACGTAAAAACAAAACAGAGAAGCTCCCTTTGAGTTGATTGGATTCAGTTCTTCAGATGGACACGAGAACTATACTTGACCTGAAAAGCTGATGGACCAAGCTGAGCAGACCTCCTCCGGGGAAATCTGGAACATGTAATTGATAATAACATCGTTGTTAGAGAGAACGTAAATTCAAACATATGACATACAAACAAACAAAAAGTCAACGGGGCGAAGTAATCAGATAGCAAAGGAGGAGATCGAGCTTCTACCAGAAAGCAGAGGAGGACGATTACTACTACTACTACAAGGTAGCAATAGATTGAGATTCTGACGAGATGGGTTGGACGACGAGAGAAGAAGAGATGATGAGATGGGTAGCAATAATCTTGATGAAGAATTTATAGTAAGAGAAGAGTAAAGGGTGAACGGGCTGCATGAGAAGTTCAATGCTGCCATTGTTGCTGCTGTAAAACTCTACCATATCCACAAAATATAGCAGCTGAGCAATCCATTCCAGACGGGTGTTTATGTCTAAATCTACAAGTATACATTCAACTTGTCCAAGAATATTGGATATGGATTCGTTCGTCTGTTCAATTCATTCCAGTTGTAATTTGTTTCGTTCTTCTGCTGGCGTGTATCCTCATCATCATTATCATCTAAACTTTAATTAAATTGTAGATGTGAGAAATTTTTCCGTGAAGATGGTGTGGACGTAGACATCATCAATATGCCACATGATATTTTGAACAATCACGTGGTAGCTCTCAAGTGATTAATCAATAATCTATATAGTTAACTATATATATCCAAGAATTTCTCTATAGATCTAATCCTGGTTTGTAATACCAAAACACAGCAAGTTGGTTATGGCTTTGACTATTTTGTTTTTCTATCCCCCACCCTCGGTGTACAAAATTCGGTTCGGACCGAAAAATAATTTGGAATCGGACTGGAATGGATCCAATCGGTCTGGATCGAAGGATTCCGTTCCGATCTTCGGTCCATCAATTTTCAGGATTTCGGTTTTCGGTCCGGTCCAAATCCAAAAAAATTTGGTCCGGACCGGAATGGACTGGTTTGTTAATTTTTCAGTAAAAAGTTTTATTTTTATTATAATACATATGTATATATATCTTATTTAATATATAAATAAATTTATTTTAAATTTACAGTTTAATTAAAATTAATTTATTTTTTATTAATCCGATCCAATCTGGTCCGATCCAAACCCGAAATTTTCCGGTCCAGTCCGGTCTTCAATCCATAGCATATATCGATTCCAGTTCGGTCCAAACCGGTTTTGGTCCGGTCTGTTCCGGTTTAGGACCGACGAACACCCCTATCTATAAGCTTATAAATAGATAAATATTTTGAGCTCACAGTACCATTTAAAACATTCAAATCCAAACCAAACTAATAAATCTCAAAATAGTTAAAAATTAATATATTTTTAAATTTTATATCCTAAATCATTTCAAATTAGGGGCGTAAGAAAATTGGGGTGAATCACAATTCAGACACCT
>NQLW01000872.1:211329-224529 GCA_002312845.1 Kalanchoe fedtschenkoi
TACAGCTTCCAGTTATAAGTTTTTGGTCATGCGGGACATATATGTTCTCATGATTCTACTGAGGTTTAGATATGCGGCATGGTTTGGTATAAGAAAGAGTTGATACACTCTTGAGACGAACTTACTCCATCAGCCCGACATTCTTTTTAAACAAGGTCCCCAATGTCATCATAAATTGTGCTGTGCAACTGGTGACCCAATCTTGGGGCATTCCCATTAGAGGTTTGTGGAAGAGGTTTTCAAAAAAAGAAAAAGCTTTTGAGGGAGATTTGTTTCAATGGGGTGAGAGATTTTTTGATGAATTTATAAACCAGATTTGTACTGACAAACCTGCCTTTTTTCATGTTTGTGTCACATAAAGGTAGAGACAGATTATACTAAATACCTAAAATTACAAGTTTGTTTCATTGGGGAGTTTTTTTTTTTTTTTTTTGCTTTTTATTGATGACCTGATAAAAACCTCCCTTAAGGTATTTTGTGGGGATTCCCTTACGTTTCAAGTTACCCTGGTTCCCCCACCCTAACCATCACATCATTCTATCTTTGTTCCTCTGATGACTACTGGATTGTATGCCGTCACACTTTCTATGTCATATTGAGAGAATCTGACCAATTCAGTATCTTATAAATCAAGATCATATCAGCAATGCAATGTTCGCGCTTTCTTTCTGGATATTCCTTTGGGCAGTTGAATCTGGTTTCTGTATTATTGGTGAGTGGCCTGCCCAACATGAGGAGCAAGCCAGCGTGTGTTTATCGAGTCACATTCTTTTGTTGTTGTTATGGTGATTGGTTTCTGCCTTTCTGGTTTATATGTTGATCTCTTGCTGGACTGTTAGCTCATATTTCCTTTTTTTAAGATCATATTTCCTTCAATTGTTGCTTTTGAAGCCAATGTAATTTATTAGTCTGTAATTATATGATGTACAATTTTCAAACCTGTTATAGTGGTTTTAAATTTCTGATCTCATATCTCGCGGTCGTATTGGATCTCACATTAGTTATCAAGTTAAAAGAAAGAAATATTCGAGCTTGAACAGTTTGAAAATTAGTAAGAATTTTCTGAGGCTGAATGCTGTACCAAAAGTTGCTTGACTATGTTAGGTTCCTCAATAATCTAATTTATCATTAATGTTAGACATCCTGCAATTACTGTTGGTATTGCAAGTTGGTTACTTTACCAGGATAATGTTGAATTACAGCTATTGACTGAACTGTTGTCCATATTTTCATCTTTTAAAACTGTTCAACCTATTGTCCCTCATACTCCTATTCTTGCTGTTGAAGTCAACATATTTTTGTAATTTGGTGTGCTTTTGATTTCATAGAGCTAATAGGTGGTGTTGCTGTAGCGAGGTGAATTTTTTGAACTGACGTCGTGTTGTTCCTTCCAAGAACCTGTGTGTATGAAGTTAATACAGTTAAACCTCAGACCTACGATCGTGAAGCAGCAAAGAAACTAAATTTTTCTGGCCGATACTCTCACAATAGATGACTAATAGGTGGTGTTGCTGTAGCGAGGTGAATTTTTTGAACTGACGTCTTGTTGTTCCTTCCAAGAACCTGTGTGTATGAAGTTAATACAGTTAAACCTCAGACCTACGATCGTGAAGCAGCAAAGAAACTAAATTTTTTCTGGCCGATACTCTCACAATAGAAGACTACCAAACTGATTTCTGGTGTTTGTGTGCTCAGTGATTTATGATGACTTCCCTGTTGAGTTGACTTCAACCCAAATCTGAAAGCTATTGCAAGGACATCATTCCAAGACTTCATGTTTGCACATTTTTTTGGCATTTTTGGATATTGTTAGGAGAACCTCATGCATTCTTTTTTATAAGTTCCTGTTTTGCTTACGTCAACTATGGTGCTACCCGTTTCCTCTTAATAAGCTCTACAATTGTATGACAGGGGTGAAGGCAGAAGCTGCATCACATGAGGATCCATTTGCTAATAGAAGCCTCCCAGAGGACGGTGGCGAGTGGGTAGAACTTTTTGTGCAAGAAGTGAGGAGTGCTGCTGACATGGATGATGCTAGGGCACGTGCATCTAGAGCTTTGGTTGTTCTAGAAAAATCAATTGTTGCACGTGCATTAGCAGAGGCTACTCAAAACTTTCGTCAGGTTTGTGGGTATAAGTGTATTACTTATAAAAACATTTTGCCCATTTAAATGGGCATATTTTGGATGCAACAAGAAATGTCAGATATTTAGGGTGTTGTGTTAAAACAAAATTAATCCCCTACTGCTAATACTTACAGGACAATGCAACCCTGAGAGGACAACTTGATGCAGTTGTTCATGAAAATACAGTTCTCAAACGAGCTGTTTCCATCCAGCACGAGCGGCAAAAGGATTTTGAAGACAGGAGCCAAGAGCTGCAGCAGCTGAAGCAGATGGCTGCCCATTATCAAGAACAATTGAGAACATTCGAAGTAAGTGGTTTGATACCAGAATGCTTGCCGTGCAAAGTTAGTAACTTGCTACTTATTGGTGCTATACGATTGCAAGGAATATACAAATAATATCAGTTATGTGGAGTAACACATATAGACATGATTGAATCAGGTGGCCAATTACGCCTTAACTATGCACCTGAAGCAAGCCCAGCAAAACAGCTCCATCCCAGGGCGTTTCAATCCTGATGTGTTCTAATGAAGCCAGTTCAGTTTTCTGTCCCTGTATGCTAACCTCCACTTTTTGAGCTCCATTATCTCGCTTATCCCAAACTCAGGTAACCACTGTTACTGTGTTTCAAGTGGCCCGCAGGATTTTGCACTGGAGTTTTCCTACTTTTTTGTTATATAGCAAGCTTTGCCAAGCACTTGCATTATCGCAAGTGCGTCTGTTGGAAGTATGATTTTGTTACGAAAGAAATCTAGATGTAGTAACTTGTATAACCTGCTTGAACTTGAGAAGCTCAGTTTCTGATATTACGAAATTCAAGTATTAAGTGTTTGTAAAATAATTTAAGAATCCCAGTGAAAAGGCGGTTTTTGGAGTTACTTTTTCAGCTAATAGAAATGAAGAAGACGTCATATGGTCACGCCATATGGTACTGGACATAGGCGGAGCCACTAAATAAAGAAGACTTCATATGGTCACTCTATATGGGTACTGGACATAGGCGGAGCCACTTGGAGCATGTCTTTGAATTCCACCAAAAATATCTGTCTATGTTAAAAAATATTATTTTTATATATATATAAAAATAATTTGTATGTTTAATTTTAACTAAATTTTTAATTTTGTCTCCTCTCAAATTCAACTAAAATTTTGATTATGTAATTTATTTCCTCTTTCTCGAAAAAAAAAATTCCGGATCCGCTACTGAGCATAGAGTCCATTGATAATTGAATATAGGGAGTAATGTAAATGTAATGTCACTCATTCAAATATTAATCACTTTACCAGCTGGTTCAGCAATTTAAAAAAATGGTGTTCTGATTGTCATTCTAACTATTGAATTTATGATTCAAAGATAATTAATTTTTAATTATAATTAAGTTCTTGCGTCAAAAATGTGCATTTTTTGCATAATTACTTTTTTATTTTGGTATTTTTTAATCAAACCCCATATGATATCTCCTCTCCCATCAAAGCGTCTTCATCTGCCGACTAGATTTGAGTCGGAATTAAATGGAATTGAAATCCAAGATTCAACGGATCGAGCACCGATTAAAATAATTTACGGTAGACAAGATCCATTCATGGGCTACCCAGATAGTAGGCGCCTCGCTTGGTCTCAGATTCTATTTGGGTTAGACATCTTGACAATTACTTCGTCCGTATTCTAATAAATGTCATTTAAAGTTAATTTGAGTAGAATACAGTTAAATTTATGTTAATAGCTAAATAAATTTAATAAGTAGATGGTTAATATATTTTAAAAAAAAATTCATGTAAATAGTAAAATTGGTAGATGATTACTGGTGAAAAATGATTTCGATTAATTAACAAAGAAAATGAAGAAAGTATGTCATTTAATATCCAAAAAGCTTAGCAGGTGGCTAGGTCTCAGATTCTGATTTCAGGTAAATATCTTGATAATTATGTCATTTAATATTCAAAAATGTTAGCAGAGTTTTTGTTCGAAAACAATGTCGTTTTCATTAAATATTCTATCATTCCTCAAATAAATCATAATAAATAAAAAAAATTCAAAAAATATCTGATCTTGTGCTTACAAAAAATTCAAATAAAAAATTAAATTAATAAATTTTATATTTTATGTTCATTAATTAATAAATATGTTCATTAGATTTTACCTATGTTCATTGGATGATATGCTCATCAGATGAGGTTATATGTTCATCAAATGATATGTTCATTTGATGAGATGCTATGTTCATCAGATTTAATAAAACGCTCATAAGATGAGTTGCATTGTTCATCTGATTATATGTTCATCAAATAAATTGTTATGTTCATAAGATTTTATAATATGTTCATCAGATGAGCTGTTGTATTTACTGAATGATATGTTCATCAAATGAGCTGATGTGATGTGTTCATCAGATTTGATAATATTTTCATTAGATAAGCTGTTATATTTATTGGATGATATGTTCATCATATGAGTTGTTATGCTCATGAGATGAGCCACCGGTAAATGATGAGTCTGCGTGACTTCTCCTTATTATCAAACTATTTGAAAAATATAATATTCCTTATAGTCATCCCATCTAAATATATTCTAGCAAATTTCACACTCATAAACCCACTCAGATGGGGGAAATTTTTTTGCAATGCAATACCACCTTTTCTAATTATGTCACTCAACTTGTGTTTCTCAAAATTGATACCTAATAGAGGATGGGGCCGAAGTGTACAAGTTTCGTACTACAGGTGTTGGCTGTAATTATATGTGGGGGTCGAGTTGTACGTTTTGTATACATGGAGGTGTAGTATGTAAGGCACGGAGATATAAATGCCTTGTGCATTGTAATTGCTGGTTAATGAAAATACACAGTTTTCCGATTACTGTAGCTTCTTTTCCACATTTCCAGTTTTCGACTCTCTTCTTGTTTTTTGGCAAGATTCCGGCGAGCTCTTTCAGAGCTTTCTACATGGTATCAGAGCAAGTAACGTTCCCGGTACGTTTATTTGACTCTTCCGTGACCTTTCTTTGTGTTCTTGCTGTGTAATTGCTCTTTATTTGAAGATTCATGGATTCGCTTGTTCGCCCGATTTTGGCTCCAGTTTCTTTGGGTGATGATCCCTATTTTGTTAGTAGTGCGGAGGTAACCGGCCATAGTATTGTGAGTGAAGTCCTCACTGGTCCGGAGAATTTTGTGAAATGGAGGCGTTCAATGGAAATCGCACTTTCAGCCAGATCAAAATTATGGTTTATCCGAGATGAATATCCTAAGCCCTCTGATTCAATGTTGTTGTTAAAGATGCAATGACGTGATTATGTCATGGTTGATCAATTCGGTCTGAAAAGACATTGTCGGGTCTATACTTCATGCATCTAATGTAGCCACGGCATGGAACACATTACATGTTCAACTAGGAGGCTCTAACGAGACAAGAATCTTCAGTCCTGAGAAAGAGTTGGCTGATTTTGCATAGGGTGATCTGTCTATAGCAGTTTACTATAAAAAATCAGTAGACCTCTGGCAAGAATATGAAGCAATGGAGGCATTTCCGAAATGCACTCATGGGATCAATTGTGTATGTTTCAGCTATATTTTAGCCAAACAAGCAAAAAGAAGAGTTATTCAATTCTTGATGGGTCTAAATGATTCTTTCATTCCCTTGAGAACACACATACTTGCTATGAGCCCTTTACCAAATCTGAATGTGATCTACGCAATGGCTTTGCAGGACGAGGCTCAAAGGAACATCATTAAAGTTCCCAGTATGGATGTATCTGCTCTATATGCACATAACAGTGTTTATGCACGCACTGGTTATGGAAAGGGAAATGGGAATTATCAAGGAAAGAATGGCTTTGTTTTACAATCATTGTCAAACGAATGGTTATACAAGGGAGACATGCTACAAAATTATTGGATACCCACCTGGACACAAGTTTTACAAAGCAAATCAATTCCCACAATCTCAAAATGTGAATGGAAAAGCTGGAGGACAAAAAACATTATGCACATAATGTGGTCACAAGAGGGGCAGTTGGAACTCCAGTACATGATAATGAAAATAATCACAGTATGCCTCAATTTTCTTCAGAGCAAGTGCAACAGATGCTGACACTTCTTTAACAGTCCAGTCTCAACAATAACATCTCCAGTGACAGACATATGCGCATGGCAGGTATAACTTGCTTGTCTGCTGCATCTTTTTCAATGAAAGATTGGGTAATTGATAGTGGAGCAACAGATCATATTGCCTCGAATTCAAACTTATTTTCAAGTCTTGCATTGCTGAAAAATGATTGTCAATTGTTGCTTCCTACTAGTGTTACTGCAAAGGTTACTCATGCTGGACTGTGTAGGGTTAATAACCACCTTATACTTAAGGATGTCCTGTATATACCTGAATTCAAATTCAACCTTCTCTCGGTTAGAAAATTAATTCAAGATCAGAATTGTGCTGTTATTTTTGACATCAATGGTTGTGTGATTCAGGACCCAATCCACAGGACGGTCCTCGAGATTGGTAAACCAAGAGATAATCTCTATTAATTGATCACACAAGAAAGACAGGATGACAATCAGCTGGGACAACCTGTTGCTATGATGAACAAGCTTGCAAGTATTGAAACTTGGCATAAAAGATTAGGACATACTCCTATGTCTAAGCTCACTGTTTTACTACCTGATATGTTTGCTGCAAATAAAAGAAATGCTATGCAGTTCAACGGTACAATTTGTCCTTTAGCAAAACAAGTGAAGCAAAGATTTTCTTTGAGCAATACTAATACGGAAGGAATTTTTGAATTGATACATTTCGATGTATGGGGGCCCTATTCAGTAAGTACAATGACTAGTGCTAGATACTTCTTGAGCATAATTGATGATTTTTCCAGATGCACCTGGATATTTTTAAGGGGAAAAACCCAAAAGGGGCCCTGAACTACCACCGCTTACCCAATTGCGGTCAGAGCTACCATGATTTCTAAAAAGGGTGCACTGAAAAAAAAAATTGAACTGATTTTCTAAATTAAAATGTACCATTACATTTCAAACCTAATATTATTATAAGACTTAGATTTGTGTGCAAAAATTATGTCATTTGATTATCAAAAGACGTCGTTTTCTTTATGTGCGCAAAATGATATAATTTATTTTGATAACCAAACGATGTAATTTTCGCACACAAATCTAAGTCTTATAATAATATTATGTTAGGAATGTGATGGTAAATTTTATTTTGGAAAATCAATCCAATTTTTTTTTCATTGCACCCTTTTTGGAAATTGTGGTAGTTCTGACCGCAATTGGGTAAACGGTGGTAGTTCAGGGCCCCTTTTGGGTTTTATCCCTATTTTTAATAAAGACAAAAGCAGAGGTGCCACAGTTGTTAGTTGATTTCTTCAAAATGGTAGCTACTCAGTTCAGCACAACTATTAAAGTGCTTCGGAGCGACAATGGAATTGAATACTGCAATAATAAGGCAAAGGAATTACTTATTTCAGAAGGTTGCATCCATCAAACTACTTGTCCCTATACCCCTCAACAAAATGGAGTTTTGTACTACACGCGTTGGCTGTAATTATATGTGGGGGTCGAGTTGTACGTTTTGTATACATGGAGGTGTAGTATGCAAGGCACGGAGATATAAATGCCTTGTGCATTGTAATTGCTGGTTAATGAAAATACACAGTTTTTCGGTTACTGTAGCTTCTTTCCCACATTTCCAGTTTCCGATTCTCTTCTTGTTTCTCTGGCAAGATTCCGGTGAGCTCTTTCAAAGCTTTCTACAATACCCCTTTAGTTTTTCATGAACTGAAAGTTACCAAACACTTTCTCTTGTAGCATATTATTCTCCAAACCTAAACAACTCCAATTTCTCAAACTCTCTACCATCATTTTAGATATCTCTCAGGTCAACCTGATTCTGAAACAAGCAACCCAAGCAATCTTCCTATATTTTTTTAACTCTTTGAAAATCTTCTTCTCATTATGATAAATGTTGAAATTTGTCTCTGATAATATTCATGAGACTTTTGAATTTTAAAATTGAGTCTTTAAAAATATGTTCAGTAAGTAATTTGCCTATTAAGAATATGAGTCAATCAGATTTTTTTAATCAAGAGGTCTATGTCCACAAATTTGCTTGACAAAGGACCAAATAACCCTCTCCATTGAAATGTATAGAAATAACTCATTTCGCCCAAAGTCCAAGGCTCTAAAGGAGCTAAACAAAAACATCTAGTTAAATGACAAAGATTCACCATAGATTGTATGCTGAGCATCCGACAAAAATGTATTCCAAAGTTAGCCAAAGAAATCCAATACTGAAAATGATCTAAAAACCAATCTCATGATTCTAATTGACAAACATGTCAATCTCACTGTTCTAGAGCTTCTTTTAGGAGAGAAAGAAAAGAAGAAAATAAAAATTAGATTCTTCCTGAGTTTTGGAAGGGTGGATTTGAGGGTGTTTGGAGGGATTTGACACCCCCTTTTGCTTTTTGTCCAGTTTGGGAGGATTACGAGGGAGAGGGAGGTAAAGCGATGAAAATGATGTTGCTGTGCTTGTGTTTAGCTTTCAATCTCTAATTTTTTTAGTTGTGTAAAGGTATTTTAGTCATTTTTTATTTTTTCTCTTATCTCTCCGAGTCCTTCCTAAACTCGAAAACTCCCATTTTCACGTTCTCTCTCCTCTCCTGTCCTTCCAAATCCTTCCTCTTCAATCCTCTCCAAACTCGGGAACAAAGCTTAGTCTCTTAAAAGGCATACTTAATTTGAGTAGTTTGAAAGATTTGGCATAAGAATCGAGATATATAAGTGTAATTCTATGGGCAAGTTGCCTTGCCTGAGATTGTATCAACAAGCACTTTTGAATCAGTCTAAAGCTTCTGCACTTTGAAGTCATAATCCCTCGCATGAGATATGCTATTCGTTGCCTAGAAGATAAACACAAATAAAATTAAAGCTTAAAATTGCACCTCTTTAAAGAAAAAGGTCCTGGTGAAATAAAAAGAATATTGCTAGAAATTTCTTTATTGAATGACTAATTTTTTTCTATTCTGCCATTAGAAGCAGCTCTGCAAAGCTCTAGCCGCTAGATTAAAGGCTATAGAGATCAGAGAGGTGGTAGCTCCCATGCTAGACAACCTTCTTCTAGTATACACCATCAATCGATGGTGCATGTTTAACTCCTTAAAAAGCTCATGATTAATTTGAGTTTATGAGATTTTTATTCCTTCTTGCTTGATGTGGTTTAAGAGGGTACATATAGCAACATGAGAGATCTTTTCGGTGCAGGCTCTCCTCTGCTTGATCGATGAGAGCCCATAAAGAAAGAAGCAAACAGAGAAAAAGGATTAACTTTCGGTAGTTATAAAGATAATTTTTATTCATAATTTTTATAAAGGTAACCAAATGTGGATTAACTTGTTTAAATAATATCAAATGTTACAAATAAATTTGGTAGTTATAAAGATAATTTTCGAGTAAGTAATGAATCATGATAAGGGAAGTAAGTCAATAAGATGGATATATCACTCTCATATGATGAGAAAAATATTTTTGTGCTCCTCAATGACTAAGAATTGATAAATGTATGGTCATTTTAAAATAATTGAATGTCATTCATTTAATATGTCAGTTTTACTCATAGATCAATAAACATGAATGATCCTAATAAGAATAACATATTTTTCTTTCTTATGCTCATTAAAGATATTGTTAGACAGAGAGGTATTGGATAACTAGTTTATGTGTAAGTGGGAGATTGTCAGAGTCTGTCCATTAAATTAGTTATAAACTTTTAATGACTGAAGTTTTATATCTTAAAAGACAAAATTATTCATAATTAGAAGTCACAATATGTTACTAGACGTCGCTTCTATATAAAGATTTTAAGTTCTTCATAATTTCATACAGGCTAATGAGGCGACATACCATTTAACAAACCACCCATGTGGGATTGGCTTATGTGTATCTTCCTCAGTTTTTAATTTTTTTTTATAGGTTAGGAATTCTATTCAATTAGATGTTCAACATGACATGTTTTGTATAACGATGTAATATCATATTTCTTAGTTTTCTTGTAACTCTTTCAAACATGGTCTTTTTTACTATCACAAATAAGACTTTTTCCTTATCTCGTAAAATTTGAGTGAAAAAAAGAGGCTGTTTATGATTATTGGACTTTAGTAATGTGGCTAATTATGAATAAACATAAAAACGCATATAATTGGGTAATGATTATTTAGTTGGTTAAAAGTTGAATAAATTCGGGCCAATTCTAAAATTTCATTCTTATTATAAATAGATGGCCTAGAGTTTATCAATTACGTCAATTCAATATATTTATTTCTCAATTTAATCATAAAACACAATAGTGAGGTTACGGTTTTCTTTTCGGAGTTTGTACTCCAAAGTGTGGTATCAACCTAATATATTGTAGAATTTCAATTTGGGTCCAGATCCATATCAAGCCGTTCGAACTGAAACCATCAATATGAATTTGATTTCAATTTGGATACATATTTGTGTCTATTAATTTGAATTATTTTAGGTGTTGCGGATTCTGACTTGTGTCATGCGTTTGGAAATCCACTTCTATCTTGTGCATGTAATTCTTAAAAATTTTAATATCATAATATTTTATCCACGTGATCCTCAACAATATTGATATCAAAATATCATAATTTTTAAAGAAAAAGTATCAACATTTCACAAATACTTAAACGGTTTAGGGACTCTACTTGGCAGAGTAGAAAATAATTCTACATAAGCGAGTAAAAATACTAATATACCGTCACTTAATTAGACTTTATATTGATATAAATATGAGTATTTTAATCATTGTTAGATGAAAGAAAAATAATGCAAACAAATCAATCACAAAATAAGTGAGTTGTCTTTTTTTTTTCTCTTTCATATGTTAATGACAATATTGTACATACCATAACAAACATAAAAACTAATTAAATAGGGACATGTTTATCTTTTCACCTGTTTATGTAGAATATTTTTCTACCATGCCAAGTAGAGTCCCTTTTCCCATAGTTAAATGACATGTATTTATTGAAAAAATAAATTCCCTAGTTTTAACTTTTAAGTGGGAGGAACAACAAGAGAGTTGATGCAAATTGAAAACACAAATGAGGAGAAATGAACGCATAAATTTGGAGAAAAGTAGACACTAAAAAGTTGCAGATCGAAAAAGTGATAGATGAGGTGGTCAAATACTTGATTATACGATCAAATATTTTGAGCTCTAATCCCTCTAGAGACATATAACTCATCTTTATGAACATTCTTTTATACATTTACATAAATTCTTGTTATAATATCCTATATCAAACTATTCAATTTTTTTAAAAGATTTATAGTAGGTGGTGAAAGAAATCAAATAGAAGACGCAATAACAAAACCAAGAAAAAAACAGCACTATCTCTTGCAACTCATTCTAATTCGTAGCTTGGTGGCCCATCACATCATATAATTATTATGCGTCAACTTTTGGACTCCCACAAATTCTTTCCATCTTTTTCAGTTGCATCTCTCCCCCACATTAACCATTATACTAGATAATAAATAGGGGAAAAACCTAAAATAAATTCTGAACTATCATCGCTTACCCAATTGCGGTCAGAACTAGCATGATTTCCAAAACGGGTGCAATAAAAAAAAATGGGCTGATTTTCTAAATTAAAATGTACCATTACATTCCAAACCTAATATTACTATAAGACTTAGATTTGTGTGTGAAAATTATATCGTTTGGTTATCAAAATAAATTATATCATTTTGCGCATATAAAGAAAACGACTTCTTTTGATAATCAAATGACATAATTTTTACATATAAATCTAACTCTTTTAATAATATTATGTTAGGAATGTGATGGTAAATTTTATTTTAGAAAATCAATCCAATTTTTTTTTCATTGCACCCTTTTTGGAAATCGTGGTAGTTCTGACCGCAATTGGGTAAGCGGTGGTAGTTCAGGGCCCCTTTTAGGTTTTATCCCAAATAAATAATACATATAATTAACTCATTATTGAATATTTGGTTTGATGGTGTAATTCTTTAATGATATTTTTTATGTATAAATTTTATTGAACATGTGCATGACATAAACTTCAGTTTATTTAGAATAAATTTTCCGTATTTCACAATGGTATAAAAATTCTTAATTTTAAAATCTTTGAATTTTGCTACATCATTTTACATGGGTATGTAACTATGTATCTGGATCAATTGTTTCAATGGTGGGCATCTAGTCCGTTTAAAAACTAATTAATCAAAATGTACACATTTAGTAGCAATATTATTTATGGAGATATTGATAGTGAGTGTATTATTTAACATACATCTCATAAAGTTATTAATAATACTACTATTTATAACACTTTTATCTTTATTTTGAGTGTTTAAGTACTAATTATTTTTATTCCTAATTCTTTATCAAACAACTTCACATGTTTAATTAATATAATATGTTTAAAATATTATAAAGCAGAATTAAAATGTGGTGTCTAACTAATTAATTTCAAGCTCCATTTTTCAAATACCAGTATTTTTTTTAAATGATATATTTATAATTAATTATTAAATACATTATCAATATACAACTGATTAATGTCCACCTTACTCATCAGTGGTTAGAACTAGGGGAGAGCATAATTCGGATAAAACCGAACTACCGAACCAAATTAACCGAACCGAATTAATTCGGTTCGGTTAATTCGGTTATTCGGTCAATTCGGTTAAAACCGAATGATAAATCGGTTATTTATAATCGGTTAACGGAATAAAATTTATATTTCGGTTAACCGATTTAACCGATTAACCTTATGTCCAAAACCCACAAAAACCCTAAAATCAACTATAAATACATATTATTCTCACTTCTCTCCCAAATCCCACCACCCACCTTCTCTCTCCCTTCTCACCCTTCTCTCTCTCCTCACCCTTTTCTCCCACACGGCCACACCCACCTTTCCTCGCCCTCCTCACACTTCTCTCCCACATGGCCACACCCACCTTTCCTCTCCTCCTCACGCTTCTCTCCCACACTTACTCAGTTTCTAGAAACCATACTAAGCCTCAGATCT
>NQLW01000872.1:237079-281514 GCA_002312845.1 Kalanchoe fedtschenkoi
TTTTTCTCGACTACCCATCATCCGGTTGAGCTCCAGGATTCAAGCTACCTCGGCTACCACCTTGCAACCGGTAAAATCTATCACCCTATTCGCTTAGTTTACTTTAATTGCTTAAAGTTGTCATCTTGAATTCTCGGTCAACATTTTAGTTCCTATGTTCAGGAAATTGAATGGGACTAGTTAAAAATTTAGGACTCAACTGATTTTGATTTGGTAATATACGCAGGTGATTGTGCTTTATGCTCGAGTTGCTGTTTGTGTGATGATGATGATTAAGGTTTCTTCTTGAAGTTCTGGTTTGAAACTGCGCCTTGGTGTTTGCTAATTGCTATGGTTTGGCATGAATCATCTGCTAGAGTGAGTAGAGTTTCAATCTCTGTCGTCACGCCTTGTCGGCCAATCACCCGATTCGGCCGAGACTCCCCACTGTCACTGATTCACCGCGACCACATCACGTCTCACCTCATCTGGCCTCGATTAGTCGCACCATCTCGCCTCGCCTCGAGCAGTCACCCCGAGGGCCTGCCGTGCCTCCCCTCGAGCAATCGCCTCGCGGCCTCGCCTGTTGCACATAGATCCGTGGTAATTGACTCTATTCTCTACTCCAAGGTTTAGTTTGTTGTCATTTGATTATCATTGAAAATTGATTGTTGGACTGCTAAGTTGCCCATTGCCTGAGCTGACTTGCTGAAAATTGGCAGTGGATGAAAGGTTTGTGCCTTTGTGCTGAACTGTTGGAATTTTGTGGTGCCATTAGAATTTGATATAATTGTAACCATTTGATTAGTTTTTTAGTTGGAATTTTCAGTGGGCAGTGGCTATTGATTTGCTTTAGGCTGTTGATTTATGGTTTAGAATTCATCCTTTTGGGCAGTGCTGGCCTGCTGGGGCTGCGGCTTTTGGCAGGTTTAGCTAGCAATTTGATATAATTGAACATTGATTACATGCTGGTCACTAAGCTGATATTTTTATTTTAGTTTTGATGTATTGATAGTTGATGACTGATGCTATTGAATTTCATTTCATTTTTTTTGTTAAATAACTTGTTTCATATTTACTGATTACAGATGTCAGATTCAGTTGATATGTTAGAATCAATTAGGGGTAATACATCCACTACCGAGGATGAAATTAGGGAGGATAATGTTGAAGAAAGGCAACGAATTATGCCCAGAAAGAAAAAGAAGTTGGTATCCAATGTTTGGGATTCTTTTCAGCAAATTGAAATTGATGGTGCCACGAAGGCCGTGTGTAATTTTTGCCAGAAGGAGCTTCGTGGAGATCCAAAGACTAATGGCACGAGCTCATTAAGATACCATGCTTCGCACTTGCCATAAGAACCCTTTAAACCTTCAAAAAGATGCACAAAGAACAATGCTTGATTTTTAGTGTGCGGATCCACAACCTTTGGCAGAAGGAGAAAGGAAGATGGGTGTCTTACGGACTTGGCGGTTTGACCAAGAAGCTACCCGAAAAGCGTTGGTTCGTATGGTTATCATTGATGAGCTACCTTTTAGATTTGTGGAGCGAGAAGGATTCAAGGGTTTAATGCAATTAGCGTGTCTAGCTTTTTGTATTCCTTCTCGAATCACTGTTGCACGTGATTGTTATCAATTGTATTTGGTTGAAGCCGTGAGGATGAAGAAGTTTTTGAAAGCATCAACTCAGCGTGTTTCTCTTACTACAGATACTTGGACCTCGAACCAGAACATCAACTATCTTTGCTTGACAGTTCATTTTATTGATAATCAGTGGAGGTTGCATCAGAGACTTTTGAATTTCGTTCCAATCAGCAGTCACAAAGGGGAAGATATTGGAAGAGTTGTGGAGAAGTGTTTAATTGATGACTGTTGATAATGCTGGTTCGAATAACAAGGCTGTGGCATACTTGAAAGAAAAAATTTTGAGATGGAAGGGGTGCATTCTTGATGGGAAGTCTTTGCACATGAGGTGCATTGCACATATAATCAATCTAGTTGTCAATGACGGGATCAATAAAGTGAAAGATTTCATATCACGTGTGAGAAAAGCAGTTAGGTATGTGAGACAATCTCCTTCCCGGCTACAAAAGTTTAAGGAGTGCATTGCTTGTTCTTGAGGTAACTGTTAGAACCCAAATGTTATTCGGTCTATAATCGGTTAATGAATTATTCGGTCGGTTAATCGGTTCGGTTAATTGAATTTCCTATTTGGTCGGTTATTAACCATATTTTCACCCCTAGTGACAACTCTAGTGGTACGACCACTGAAAAGACATCAATGTACTCCTACTAAATGTTAGTGATAGCTGAAGGCAAAGAACAAGGTATATCCTCAAGTGAAAAGAAAGCTTCTTTATAAATTAAGGCATAACAAAAAATTCCTAGCATCTAATTCATCATATCAGATTTGGAAGGAATTAAACAAACACCTTTCAACTTTATCTTATGTATCTTCTGACGAACAGATTCAATGTTTATCTTCTTGTGCTGCTCTAGTTATTTTTCCAGAATCTAATTTTTAGTTTTTGCATGCTCTATATTTTCCTCTTTACTAGCGGTAACAATTTCATCTTTCAATATAGTTTCAAGAGACTTAGGATGTAATATACTTTTTTATGTTTAAATTATATTGATTAGTTGTACCATAATTGTAGGAGTCTTTATCATACTGCCAAGATTCACCTATTAACATTGAACATACTTGCTTAGGACAAAAGACTAACAGGGGTCGTTGTGGAAAGGAAAAAAATTGAAGTCATAACACGCTATAAAGTGAGGGTTTAAATAAGATTCTATTTGGAGCGAGTACAAAGCTAGAGACCAATCCAACATGAACTTAAGCTGTACATGACAGAGTAATTTATGTGAAGGAGATTATACACAGTCGAGTAGCTTTATTTAATGCAAATGGCTGAGTACAGAATTTTCAAAGGAATTTACTTAACAAAGCTAACTTAATGACCTTACTTGGCCCAATACATAATTTTTAAAAGCATTACTTAATCGACTTAGGGATTTCTAAAGGATTTTACACAGCCGAGTAAGGCTTTTTGCCTTCTCCATACTCAATTGAGTAAGTGTTGCGAACAACATTCAATGAAGGATTCATAGAGGGAATCCTTCCCTCCTTCAATGTCCATTGATGTTCATCTTCTTCTCTCATTCCCTGCATTATAAAAGAATGTCTTTAATAGCCTTTGAAGAGAAACAAGGCATAAGCAAGTCTCACCAAAGAGTTCTTAAGCTCTGCTTCCTCTCTCTACAGTTCTACGTACTTCTATTTATTTTTCTTTACAGTAGTAGAATTCTCCATGGATTTTTATCATAGCCATGTGTGAGTAAAGAGCTCATAGTTCCATGGATCCTATGGATCGTAGAGTATCTTTTTCTACAATTATTATTTTTAATTTATGAGTTATTCTTTCATTACCATTTGCCATGCAGTTCTTTTACTTTACATATTTTCAAGCCTTGTGTTATGATTATAGTTCTAAAGTATTAGAAATAAGATATGTATGATAGAAGGTCCTAGGCTTAACCACCCTCCATAGTCATATGTCACTACTACAGATCGGGACTTATTACCACGCTTATTCGAAGGCTTTCACCACGTTTCACAAACGTGGTGAATACGACCGTCGTAATAGATAAAGTACAGAGCGTCGTAATAGCTATAACACCTATTACCACGTTTACAAAGCGTGGTGAAATGTAATGTACCTATTACCACGCTTTGCATGAGAAGCGTGGTAATAGATTAAGTACCTTTTACCACGCTTTAAATGAGAAGCGTGGTAATAGGTACTTAACCTATTACCACGCTTTGCATGAGAAGCGTGGTAAAAGAATTTTTTTTTTTAAAAAATAAATTATGGATTAATTAAATCCGTAATTTAATATATTTTAATTATTTTACAAATGCATAATATATACAATTTCGTATAAGCAAAACCAAAAACATTCAAAATTTATTAGAAAAAATTAAGAATATATCATGTACAGATGAAATCTATACTACAAAGCCACCGACTACGGAATTTCGGTGCGTCTCCATAACAAGCGCCGCTATGTCCTCCCTCACTGACTCGATCTTCTCCAACTCGTAAGATGCGAGTCCCTCATCTCCCTGGTCAAAAAAACTATAAACAATTGTAAATTAGTAATATGGTTAAAAAATATTGTAACTCATCACATTAAACTATTATAAATGAAATGAATTCAACTATAATTATACCTGTTGTAGACCGAAACGACTAGTGTCTATCTGGGAGGACAAACCCTCAATGATGCGCCGCATGTTTCTACATACATAATAGCCGCACAACATACTCCCCTGAGGCTGTCTCGGACACTAACAAATGATGAACACCACTCATTAGTTTTTGAACTAAATAAATGATGAAAATACAATGGACTACTAATATTGAAAATGTACCGTCACTAACTCCCACGTGACTCTGGCTCGGGATCCTCGCCATCGTGTCAGACCTCTAAAACATTACAAAATTAAGACATCTATTAGTTATCATAAATCAGCCACTTCTTTCACAATTCATGAATATAAATTACAGGTGAACTTACTCCTCTACAAACTTTACAAGATTCTTCAGTGCCGCCGTGCATGTAACCGAGTCGAAATAGTAGACAGTAGATGCTCTCGGAAAGATGACAGCTAGTGTCCAATGACACCTTCACGAAGAAAGTCATTTACTTTCATAACATCATATTAAAGCACTTAATAAACTTAGAAAACATGAAAATCGCACTTACGATGAGCCGGAGTGGTACGGTAGGAAGTAGCACACGGGAGATCCAAATCTCTCTCCGAACTCTATCCGCCGGTGTACGTAGGCCGCTCTAATCTCAAAAACGGCTCCGAACTCCCCCATACGGTTGCAATCAAAAAATGCAAACCGTATCTGAGACTCAGGGGGGCAGAACCTAGAAAATAGGTATCTACATATACATACATTTCGTGTTAGATTAGCTATATCGATGTAGTACTTACTTTCATTTGATTAGTTATATTCGTCAAATTAATACCTGACGTAAGCAGAGACGTACGGCTGGGTCAGCTGATTGACTTTCAGAAGATCGATCGCATCATCAACACCAAATGGCGCCGGATAGTCGAACCCTATGATATCTGGCGTCATGGGGATGATCAAGGGAGAAAGTCTCAGATAGGACCGAGCTAGCCCGAGAAGCTGTCTGGTATGAAACCCCAGACGTGGAAACTCCTCACTCTGAGAATCAGGAGCAGTCCTCTCACGCCAGTGATGGTCGTCAAAAAGCTATATGATCAACCTCAAATAGTTAATAGATTTTCTTCAACTTCTTTTTTATACCACTAACAATTTTATTTCAAACGTACCCTCTCGTCAAGTTCGATCAGATGTCGGGGCCATGGAACTATCTGATTAACCAAGTGCTCCCGCTCCAACAAGACCCAGCTCATCGACCCGATGAGCACCGGTAGCACTGCACCCTCCATAATAACATGCTCAATGAGGACCTTTGACAGATCCTCTGGCAGAGTCTCGTAATCGTAGACCCTGCCCCTCAGGACTCTCCCAACGGCGGCGAGTCTCCTCTCCTCATGGGGTGCATCACCCTCTACTACGTAGAGTGCGCATTTGCTCTCAATCTATTATTAACATAATAATTATATTAACTTAACAAATTTTTATGATCAATACTTTGTATCACGAATGGTAAATCAAAACTTACGTCGGGGATGTCAGCAAATGAATCTGCGGGCTGTGAAGGCCGTGAAAGGTGTGTAGGAGGGTGGGAGGTAGTAGGGAATGATCCATCCCACCAAGACCCAATGTCTGCTGGTATATCAGACAAGTCCTGAGTGGGAAATGGCAATGGTGATCTCGGCTGCATCGACGACGTGTAGTCATCTGACCTCTGCGGTGAAGTGCTGGCCGTCGTGACAGGATGCCGACGGGACTCCGATGATGAAGCTAGTTGGGATGCCCGCCTCGCGACATCCTGGTCGTATTGATCCTTGCTCGCGTAGTACTTGCTCCGTTTGGCCGACTTGGTCGACCAAAAGTTGCCCCACGTCCACAAGTTGGGCTTCCCGCGGATCCGACCGGGATGTTCTGGCGAAGGGTGTGCCTCCGCCAAAATATCATGTCGTACACGGTCAACCGCGGAGCCCTGACTAGACTGGCTACTACGTAGCTCATCCTATGTAATTCAGTCAAGTTTCGTATTAATTAGCGTAGATATACGATATGATCGTGTATCAGATAAGGATTAAATTAAAAATAATAACAGTAACTACAAACTTACAATGCGTCCAGCTACCGCGGCAACATCTGGAGTAGTGTACTCCCCAGTGCCTCTCCTTCGTCGTCCCTCCTTCCACAGGATGTCCCGTGGAATCTCGGACACCTGCGTCGCCGCCTCCTCATAGGACACCCCTTGCTCTTCAGCAAGACGTGCTCTCTCCTCCTCCAACAGCCTCTCTTCCAACCCACTATATCCACGCCGGGACATAGTGGTCGGAAACTTATTCATCTTGCGCTTCTCTTTATTTGCCTGAGAGATCGCAGTCTTCGACGGATCCGACTCCCGTCCGACGAAATCATCCCACATCTACATTACAGTAAAATATAATTAGTGTATGTAAATATATAAAAACCTTAATTTAATACCACGAGATAAATATTACTACCTGCTGGTCGATACCGTCATAATAGCCTACGGGGGTGGCACCATCCACTTCTGGATGCTCGATGTATCTCACCTTCAGGTCATGACGCCACCCTCTGTACTGAATCGCCGCTAGTCGCATCTCATCATGTCGGCGATGGTCAATGTTCCTAAATACAGTCTGAACCAAAAATATATATAAGAATATGCTTACTAGGAAATTACACTATATGAAGATTAAATTCGACGAAACTTACGCTGACTTGCTCCCAAATCGCATCCTCGAGATGAGCTGGAACCTCGTCCCACCTGGCATACCGCAGCCCAAGTACAGCCCTCGTGCAAAAATGTAAATAGATGCGGTAGAGGCGTCCAGTAGACCCTACGAGCTCTCGCGTCGTGGGATGCCACTCTACAGTAGCCGTCTCACCTCGATCACGCATCTGCTGCTGTCGTCTGCAGCGCGTAGGGCTACGGTGGCTCTTCCTACTCTCAGAGCCACTGCCCGAAGCCCCATCAAACCTCTTATGTGGTGCCATATCTAATAATTAGATAAATACTTATGAGTTTCATGTAAGAAAAATTATAAAGGGAAAAAGAACAAATTAAAATTACATTTGTTGAAAAAACCAAACATACTACTTTTGTTGATTATCGATCCACAATCCTTTGTCGTGATCGGATCTAATATAAACATCTGAATTTTCATCCTCGTCGTCCTCCTGAGGCGGGATGTTGTTCATGACTGGAATTTTATCATCAATCAGTTCATCGTCAACTCCTAGATCAGTATAGTGTTTTTTTCATTCTAAGATAACGGATCTGGATGCGTCAGCAGGATCGGGGATGTAGAATATCTGTCTGCACTGTTCTGCCATGACAAACGGATCACCCCGGTAGCCTTCACGTCGGCTACGGACAAGCGTGAACTCAAATTCATCATGATCCACGTATCTGTCGTCATACCAATGACATTTGAATAAAGGAACAGACAAACCGTGAAAATTTAGCTCCCAAATTTCTTTAATCACCCCATAAAACATATTGCCATCTGCATCACTTATGCTAACACCACTATTCTGCATGGTACTGCGAGCATCTTGCACATCAGTGTAGAAACAATAACCGTTGATGATATATCCACCCCAGGATTCGACAGATAATGACGGATATCGGCTCAAACAACACAATTTCTCTGTTACACGATCTGGATTAGTACTTAACATATCCTCAACCCGATCTCGTAACCAGTTCCCGAAAGTCGAATGATGTTCCCTTTTTATGCCCTCTGTGTTTTCCGCGGCCATTTCTTACGAAAATAACTGATATGCTCCGAAATGAAATTTGACGTATCCTGCACATTGTGGAGAACGCATAGGTGTGCTTTGAGTAATTCATCCGTAGGAACTACTTTCGATGTTCGTCCGATATGGCCACGCCCGAGCTCATCAGCTACCAAAGGGTGTGATGGCATCCCGACCGGCACAGTGTTTCCAATATAGTCTGTGCAATATTCGACGGCTTCCTCTGATAGATAGCCCTCGACAATACATCCTTCAGGTCGAAATCTGTTCCGAACATATCCCTTGAGAATCTTCATGTAGCGTTCGAATGGATACATCCAACGCAAGTATACAGGTCCACACTCCTTAACTTCTCTCACCAGATGTACAATCAGATGCACCATTATGTCGAAAAATGAGAAAGGGAAGTACATCTCCATTTCGCATATTGTGACAATAACATCTGATTGGAGTTTGTCCAACTCAGTCACAGATAAGTGTTTCTTACAAATGACACTGAAAAAGAAACATAATTTCGAGATTGTGGTCCGGACTTTCTTCGGCAAGATTCCTCTGATTGCTATGGGTAGGAACTGTTGCATCAGGACGTGACAATCATGGGATTTCATATTCCGCATCTTGTAATCTTTCATAGATACAAGTTTTCTCATGTTTGATGAATATCCATGAGGAACTTTGATATCATGCAAACACTTACAAAACGCTTCCCGCTCTTTCTTCGACATAGTGTAGCTAGCGGGAGGTAAGAACATTCGATTTCCACGGGTTTCAGGGGCCAATTCTTTTCGAAGTCCAAATTCAACCATGTCTAATCGTGCGCTGACACTGTCCTTGGTTTTGCCTTTAATGTCCAACAATGTACCGATCAAACTGTCACACACATTCTTTTCCACATGCATGACATCGATGCAATGTCTGATGGTCAATGTCTCCCAATATGGAAGCTGAAAAAAGATCGATCATTTTTTCCAAACTCCTTTAACACTATGCCTCGAGCGTTCCCCAAATATCACATCAATTTCCCTCACTCTTTGGAATACTTCGGAGCCACTAAGCGGTGTCGGTTCTACACGATTTTCAACCTCACCATTAAACTGTTTCTTTCTTCTCCTGAATACATGATCTGGTGGGAGCCATCTTCTATGATCCATGTATACATTCTTATGACATTTTCGCAAACGAATTGAGCTTGTACATTCTTCACAGACAGGACATGCTTTGTAGCCCTTGGCGTTATACCCCGACAGACTAGCATACGCCGGGAAGTCATTTATCGTACAAAAAAGCATGGCCCGTAAATTGAATTCTTGTTGTGCGAAAGCATCATACACTCTCACCCCCTCTGACCACAACAACTTCAAGTCATCTATCAACGGCTGGAGGTAGACATCAATATCATTGCCTAGCTGTTTCGGACCCGAACCATCATTAGCATCACATACTTTCTTTTCATACAAATCCATGGCGGAAGGTTGTAAATGACCAATAACACCGGCCACGTACTGTGCTGGTTGCTAAGGTTACCATATGGGTTCATGCCATCAGTGCTAAGACCCAATCTTATATTTCTTGAATCACCCCCAAAAGTTGGAAAATTGAGGTTAATCATCTTCCACTGATTAGCATCAGCGGGGTGCCTTATGTAATCATCAACCACTCGACCCTCTTCGTGCCATCTTAAATACTCAACATCCCGTTTGTTTCCGAATAGACGATGAAAGTGTGGGATTGGGGACATGTACCATATCGTTTTCATCGGGCCCCCATTACCCTTGCTCTCATCAACGTCTTTTCGTTTGTAATGATGCGCTTTGCATACAGGACATTCAGATAGATCTTCATACAAGCCTCGATATAGAATGCAGTCACTAGGGCATGCGTGTATCTTCTCGACACCAGATCCCATTGGAAACAACACTTTTTTGGCATCATAACATCTTCTTGGCAATTCATTTTCAGCGGGTAGCAGCTCTCCGAGAAGCGTAAGCAGTTCAGTGAAGGACTTATCACTCCAAGAATGTTTTGCCTTCAAATTATATAGCTTCAAGATCGCAGTCAACTTGGTTAATTCTGGATTGCACCCGGGGTATAAGGGAGTCTCGGAGGCATGCCTGATTGAGTCTCGTATCTCTCCTGCAGTACTTTCATGTAGATTCTCGTTGATGTTATTGAACATTCCCTGAATGTTGTCCTGGTCCACACGCCCATCCGTATCCGAATCAACCGTAACATCCATGTAACTTGTCCCAGCTTCCTCCTCTCGCGGTCGTTTCTCACCGACTTTCTCCCCATGAAAATACCAGACTGTGTACTTCGTATCAAAACCATTAATGATGAGGTGAGTGCGAACTTCAGCTATCTTCAATCTTGACACATTCCAGCATTTGCGGCACGGGCAGTTGACATAATCTTCTCCAACTCGTGTAGCGTGTGCCCTAGCAAATTCACAAAATTCGGCAACGCCTTCTTCGTATTCATTGCTCAAACGGTTAGCCGTTATCCATCTACGGTTCATCGCGTATCTCACTAATCGACGAATTAATGAGAATAAGTAGGGGAACGTGTTCTAACCTAAAAAAGGCACGTTTCGTACATAGCGTGCATGTATGTGGGTGAAATAGTTTCATGTTTTATTGAAACTATCAGGAGTGGGATCATGGCAATTTCAACAATAAAAATTCTAATAAATATAACAAAAGTTGACAACAATTTGAACAACATGGCAATTTCACCTATAGATTTTAAAATTTGAACTAAAATTAAATTACTATTATTTTACAATAAGGGACAAATTTGTAATCTACATATGCGAGATAGCTAAGCATGGTACGACTAACTAAATTAAATTAAATAAATTTGAAAATCCCAACATGTTATAGTTGTAACAAACTTCAAATCTAAAACCAGATTTCTTTCCACATTAAATCCTACAAGCAAATTTACTTTTAAAATATTTATATCATGGCTGGAGCCTAATTATACACTAAACAATCCTAATCGGACACTTATTCTGAAGCAAGATTACTTTCCATTAGTTTACATGCTAGAAACCTACGTCACACATAAAAAAATCACAGAAGGATATAAACAACTCACAAATTGATGAAGGTGCGTGTGCGGTCCCGGCCGGTAAAGAACTTTCCTCAACAACAACTCAACTTTCACCACGCTTCCATGTGCAACAGGTCACCGACAAGTAAAAAAACTAAGTTAAAATAAATGGCACAGTGCTCAACTGTAAAAAAAATGAAGACAGGAGGCGGAGGGCTTACAGATTCCGAGCGTTGAAGCAGGTTAAATCGGTGAAGACGGTTATGTTAAAATTATATACTTGCTTTCTGATGGAATTGCAGCCGTTGATCAAAACGCCTATTACCACGCTTTCAGTAAGAAGTGTGGTAATAGGTTGATCTATTACCACGCTTTTAATAGAAGCGTGGTAATAGATCAACCTATTACCACACTTTTAATTAAAAGCGAAAGCGTGGTAATAGGTGTGATCTATTACCACGCTTTTAATTAAAAGCGTGGTAATAGATCACACCTATTACCACGCTATCCGTATTTTTTAAAAATGAAAACGCATGGTAATAGGTTGTTCTATTACCACGCTTTTTTAATTCAAATTTTAAAATTTGTAAGTTCAGAAAGAGTATTAAAATATATTTGGATACTATACCATTATTAAAATATATTTAAATATATTATTATATTATTATACTCTACTTTTAATATACATTTTCTAAATATATATATATATATATATATAATAATTTTACGCTTTTCTCTGATTTATCACCACGCTTATTACTCAAAGCGTGGTGATAGGTGTACCTTTCACCACGCTTTTGAATATAAGCGTGGTGAATGGTAATTCAATTTTATTTTGTTTTGGTTTTTATTCATGTAATTATAAATAAGTAAGTGATTTTAAAGGATTTGTAAGTAATGAGATTGAGTGTATTATTTGTGTAGTAATAAAAATTAAGTGAAATTTTGATTTGTAAGTTATATATATTGAGGATATTATGTATGAGATATCTATCATGCATATGTTGTTAAGTGTTATAGTTTGTATGAACTAGACTTTAAGATTTATGCTCAACCTTATAAAAAAAAAAGCATCATTAATTTATAAATTATTTTCAAGTTTAATCAATGACAATCATCAACATTACTTAAGATTCATAATTATATAAAAAACTTAAATTAACACCTATTACCACGCTTATTATAAATAAGCGTGGTAAACGAAATACTTATCACCACTCTTATTACCCAAAGCGTGGTGATAAGTGTACCTTTCACCACGCTTTTGAATATAAGCTTGGTGAATGTTAATTCAAAATTATTTTGTTTTTGTTTTTATTCATGTAATTATAAATAAGTAAGTGATTTTACAGGATTTGTAAGATAATGAGATTGAGTGTATTATTTGTGTAGTAATAAAAATTAAGTGAAATTTTGATTTGTAAGTTATATATATTGAGGATATTATCTATGAGATATCTATCATGCATATGTTCTTAAGTGTTATAGTTTGTATGAACTAGACTTTAGGATTTATGATCAACCTTATAAAAATAAAGCATCATTAATTTATAAATTATTTTCAAGTTTAATCAATGGCAATCATCAACATTACTTAAGATTCATAATTATATAAAAAAAACTAAATTAACATCTATTACCACGCTTATTATAAATAAGCGTGGTACAAGAAATACTTATCACCACGCTTATTACTCAAAGCGTGGTGATAAGTGTGCCTTTCACCACGCTTTTGAATATAAACGTGGTGAATGTTAATTCAAAATTATTTTGTTTTTGTTTTTATTCATGTAATTACAAATAAGTAATTGATTTTACAGGATTTGTAAGTTAATGAGATTGAGTGTATTATTTGTGTAGTAATAAAAATTAAGTGAAATTTTGATTTGTAAGTTATCTATATTGAGGATATATAGTATAAGGTATCTGTCATGCATATGTTGTTAAGTGTTATAGTTTGTATGAACTAGACTTTAGGATTTATGATCAACCTTATAAAAAAAACATAATTAATTTATAAATTATTTTCAATTTTAATCAATGGCAATCATCAACATTACTTAAGATTCATAATTATATAAAAAAACCTAAATTGACACCTATTACCACGCTTATTACCCAAAGCGTGGTGATATGTCTTATTTAATTTAATTAAAAATGGAATCGTGGTTAACCGTTTTGAACGTCACTTATAACCACGCTTTTATTACCCCAAGCGTGGTAATAGACTTTCAAAGGAACGATGCCGTCTTTTAACATAAGCTATTACCATGCTTACTTATAAGAAGCGTGGTAATAGGTGTAGTGTCAATTGCATAGCCACCAATTACCACGCTTTATTTGATTAATTATCACGTTCATAATAATAAGCGTGGTAAAAAACAAAAACATGGTAATTGGAAGCGTGGTAATAGCTCAAATCTGTAGTAGTGTGCTCAATCAATGAAGGTGAGAATCAGAGTTGATTCATAGTATGATCGGTTTTTAGTCAACCTAATTGGCAATTGAAGGCAAGAATAAGAGGTTTCTAAGGAAGTTGAGAATTAGAGTTGGTTCATTTCTTAGCATAGTTGTAGCCATTCAAGCCCAGTAACCAATTAAGAGAACTACAAGATTTCAAGAAGGGATGAATGGGCATCCCGACCATACTTATCGATATGTCTATGATGTTAAGTGCCTCACTCTTCTGATCGGTGTTGCAAGATGAATCAACATCGAAAGGATTATAATCGGTAATCTCATCAAGGAAGGCCTAGGAGCTGGATATTGACATGTGAGCACAAGTGAGAGGACTTATATTGTAAATCCATGGCATAGAAAGTAGAATATCTCATATATTTACATGAGTATAAATGCTTGATAATCTAGGTGAAGTAGTATCATTGAACTCTTCTTTTGATATATATAACCCCTAACTAAATTATTAATTAAAAACTAAATACATAGTCTATAAAAGTATAATCGCTTATATTAGTCCAACGTTCCTTGTGTTCCACCTTGTCTTATATTATAAAATGGCACCGTTTTGGGGATCAAAAGTTTAATTATCTGAAGGTATGTAATATTAGACAATGTAGCTTACTTCTTACCTATCTTTTATTTTTGTTCTTTTTGTTTTGTTCTTTTAGTCTTTCATTTTTTATTGTTCCATGTACGCTTGGTCATGTTTGTATCTCTATTTAAGGAGACTTAGTCTTGGATGTGCGAGTGGAGTAAGGACTTACACCCCCTCTATCTAGAAATTGAGCAAAATCTTTGCAAGAAGAAAAGACAGTACCAAAGACAATACCTTGCAGAGTCATCAACCCATGCACATAGGGATGCCTGTGGAGAATAAATTGCTGAAAAAGAGAGTACTTCATGCTTTCTCCAACGAGTTACAAGTTGGTGATAACACCACCAAACATCAATAAGGAGGCTTGGGAAGTGTAGTCGACCCTCATTAACTTTTTAATGAACAACACATTTAGATGAGGTAGCTCATAGGAGGCAAGCACACACATCTTAAATTTCATTAGAATCTACAATAACTTAAAGGTAGGGAATCTGCGTAATGATGCTTTATAATTCCATCTCTTGCATTCTGTCTCAGAGACTGAGCCAAGGACAGGCTTAAGAGTCATCCCTCGTCATGGCCTATCCCAGCACTATCTCATCACCTCTTCTACTTTGGTGCATGATATAACTATAAACACATCATGGATCACTAGTGGTCCCTAGTTAACAAGCTAGCTGAAGACGTTGAACTAATTTTCAAGAAGTGTCTCAAAATTAACATCTTTGGGGTACCGTAAGAGCCATTGATAATAAGCCTTTTAGGGAGGTATTATGTACACTTAGTGGAGCAAGTTATATTAATTTTTGATTTAAATGCTCATTTGGCATTAACGGGTGGAAAGATTAATAAAATGATAACTCACCATGTTGGTGCACAAACATGTTTTTTACTTGTGGAGTTTGTGAGGTGGAGGACCATGATGCCTCCTGATGTTTTTTTATTTGACAAGACACCTATTAAGGAAGACATGAATTTTGTTAGGGGAAGGTCCAATGGGTACCTGAATCAGTGAGAACAATTCTACCAGGCGTAAAACCCCAATATACGTATAAAAATCCCAATTTCTCATACAAGACCCAAAATCTTATTTCATCAGGATTCGTAGCGAAACCCTAATGTTACAGCTACCCATCTTATTCAACCTTCTAGAAAAAGTAAGTGCCGAGTTTAAAGAACCTATTAGATTGACTAAATGCTGAAAGACGGAATAATGAGGAGTATGAGCAACGAGAATTGAGGAGAAGTAGGTATTATCTCAAGCAGACCGAGGACTAATGAAAAAGATGAAGCAAGTGGAGCACAAAAAGGAGAAGGTAACTTCTCATCTAAACGAGAAAGCTCCACCATAGCCCTTAAGGAATCATCCTCTGATTAATTGCAAGACTATGAGGGTAATGGAGAATATCTTAACCTGGTCAAGAAGAAGAAATTATTAGAATAATGGCATCCCCACAATATCCAAGAAGAAGAGGATTGAAACTTTACTCCGGAGAACAAATACTACATGTAGCAAGGCCTTCCACATTCGGAGAGGCTGCACATCAAATCGATAAAAGACTGTTAAGCTAAGGCCGAGCTAAAATATAAAGATCCAGAGGAAATGACTCCCCCCACAGAATTTATGGCAAGAGTTTGAGTCAATGACGGATCTTGGCTGAAGCATAAGTGACATTCCCTTAAGTTTCTTATTTGAATTGCGGATATGAAGATCAAAGAAGCAAGATATGCAGATCAAACTGGGCGACAAACATGTAGCAATCCAAATGGGAAATTCTAAGAATGTCCTAATTCAAATAGAAGAAGAATACTTCCCTTGCACCTTTGTGATCATGAGACCATACCTAATAGGAGACACTCCTCTTTGGTAGACCATTCCCAAGAACAATTGATGTCAATGTAAGTTCAAGGCACTGACAAATCACAATAAACTTTGAAAGGTACATAATGCACTCTACATGGTGAGGAAAGGGATCTTTGTATAGGACTTTTTGATAGTGTACCACCGCGAGAATGCATCATGGAAAGATGTTAAACTAGGTCTTTACGGAAAATAATCTGGTATGTAAGTTTTTCTTTTAGTTTCATATTATGAGTAGGATTAAGGTAGTTTAAGTGAGTTTCTATCAGTCAATGATTGTCAGAGTTTCGTATTAGGTGTTGAATGACCATAACTACTATAACATGCATAAAAAGACTAATTAAGTATTAGGAGAGGGTGAACAACTAAAATGAATACCTTGTCTTGTACTCAGTCGAGTGTGTTTTCTCTTTGGAGCATACTCGGACTGAGCACAATGAGGCAACTAGAATCTTAATCTCACCGTGTCACACTCGGCTGAGCATAATTTCTTAGTGAACTTTCCTCGACTATGTATGGGATTATATGATTATCAACTTGACGGCTTAGAGCTCCTCTCTTTTAGGATAGAGCCAAAATATCGTACTTTGACGACATGATGACCAAATATCATAACTAAGTTCAAGAATGGATGTATAAGCTCATTTCTTTTGGAGGTTGTATAAGATTGATTAAATCAATCTTATCGGTCATTAGCATCCACACTCTATCAGTAATGTCAATGTCAAATACTACTCTCCAAAGGATTAACTCTATTCGCAGTCGTTTCTTGTGGGATTAAGGAAGCTCTCAAAGATATCATTGGATGAATTGAAGACAAATTTGTAAGGTTAAGGAAGAAGGCGGTGTGGGCGTTAAACCTGTTTTCCATTTTATGCATTGTTTGCTAGCTAAAATGGCTTGGAGCTATTGGTGTAATGATTATGTATTGTCTCAATTTATAGTATCCAAATATGGGACCCGGATGAGGCTTTGGCTTTTACGGTAGCTGATTTGGTGATATGGACTACCATCTGACTGATCATTCTTATTATTTGCTAGCATGCCACTTAGAAATTCAGAAAATGTGAGGTTATAATGTCCCATGTATTTCCCATGGCTCGGTTTCCTACATTGCCTTCGAGTATAGGATTACCTTCATCCTCATCCATAAGACATCCTAGCGGAGATTTAAAATTAGAATTGTCACATAATTCTAGACATGGAACAGCCGAGTCAAATGTTTTGGACAAAATCAGTTACTGACCAATTTTTAGCCTCAGCTCACTCTTACTTCGTCAATCCTTAATTGTGTCTCAAGATTGGAGCTGGTTATGGAGTCACTAGCTCTTAGAAAAGATAAAATTTATTATATAGAGGCTTTCTAATAATGTGATTGCAATTGACGGAAGAGTTCATGTGAAATGAATTTGTTTAGCTTTCAAGTGTTGGTGCTGTGTAGCACCACAAACTAAATTCTTAAGCCATTTTTTTTTTTACAAGAGAGATGGTAGCTTCGATTTTGAACAAGTTCAGAAGGATTCATAAAAAATACAGGGTGTCTTTGTTATTTTAACTCCGTTGGGCGTATATTGGGACTCAAAAACTTAAATATCAGCTTGAATCTGCTATAAGAATAATAGTGGCTTGCGGTATATGGTAGATCTAGTGTGCTTGTAATATGCACATTCTTGATGGAGATTGTAGGTTTTAGATGGTGGAAAGAAAGATCAATAGTTGACTCTACATGTGTCCGCCTGCACAATGTCGGGTTTCGGTTGAATGCAAAACCGTTGATGCTTTAGCTTTACGAGCTTTAAGACTACAAACCAGTTCTGTCTCATAAGAAGATTTTGTGGTTTATGTGAGAGCTAGGAGGTGTTACGTTAAATAAAAATGAATCGGCTAAATGGAGGAACAAGAAATTTTACTTCGGGGGTCCAAAATTTTTTTAAGCTGTCTGGGAGTATAAAAATATGAAATATGATATTTTTAAGCTTAATTGGGGGTACAAAAATTAAAAATATATTATTTTTATACTAAATTTTGAATTGTTTGGTCTGAACGTGAGTGGACAGCTGTCCCCACTGTCCACCTAATGGTTACGCCACTGGATCAGCCTCAATCCCGGAGAGCTCTGGTGGAGGAATTGTAAGGGATGTTGGTGGAGATTCTTTGTTAATATTCACTGTTGCATTTGACAATATAACAAACATTAAATCTAAGTTGCAGGTCGCACTAGAGGAGTGTAACACGCGAACAATAGGTGTCTTCGGGTGACTTGAGTTTCAAACAGACTCAAAAGTTTTGACAGAGGTACTGGTAGGTATGAAAATGTGTCTCTGGAAGTGCCTCTACACTTTTTGTCATTTGCGTTCCTTACTTCAGGGGGTTCGAGTGAAGGATATCTATATGGAGGCTAATATTGTCGCTGATAGATTCGTAGCTCAAGCTCATTAGATTAGAAGTTTCGTCTCTTCATCTACTTTGGATTTCTTGGCAAAAGTTCGTTCATTCATTAAGTTAGATGTCATGCATACCATGTCTTAGTTACATTTAGTTTTTTGGTTCAATATTATGTTTTGTGATTTTATATGACCAAATGAGTCGTATTCTTTGTAATGCCACGAGTCATGCTTTTTGGCTCTAATTAATAAAATTAAGTGGATCGTCCCTTTAAAAGAATTAAATATTGATGAAGAATTAAACTAAAAATATTATATGATATGGTTCTCAAGACAAGTGAAAGGACGATCCAGCTGACACGCACGAATATAATATAAAGAAGCGGTAAAAACTTTAATATAAATTAAACCCCACTATAAAAGAGAGTGTCGCTGCCTATTATAAGCTAGGAGGCCAGAGTTTCACCTAAAATAAAGAGAAGTTTGAACATACGTTGTAAGCCCAAGGCCTAATTTGACTAAACTCAAAAATAATAAAAAAATTTGTTGATTGTGGACAGCGCCCAAGAAATTTGAAAATGAGGCCCGACCCATCAAAAAGAAGGCTCCAATATATTTTTAACAAGTAATCGTGGCTTCCATCAATCTTTGAATAAAGATTTATGAGTGTTTGAAATTTGTTTAGTCTGAATTTGAATTATCTTGTGGATAAAACTTGAATTACGAGCGGTAGCCTTTCCGATTCCACTTATTACTTAGGTTCTTCTTCTAGGTCTCTAATGACAAAAAATCATCACAATAATTTTTGCATCCAATTCTTGAAAACGTATGTATGAACATTAAGGAATAAGTTCAACTGATAATTTAATTTATGGGCACGAGCTCATATAATCGATTTGTGAACAAGACTGACTATAATTGTCGGATATGTACTCAAAGAAGACACTAATTTATCCTAAATCGTGTTGTTCTTATCAAATATGGACAAGTATCCAAATTTCTAACTGGGTTCGGGATCAATTAGAATTTTTTCAAATGGACCGATCCCAAAACCTTATTATAGTAATATTGATCATACTATTTTCAAAGATGATGGGGAAATTAGGTGTTATCTTATTCTTAACTGCTGGTGAAAATCAGCAATTCAGCCATTTACAGTTGGAACGACTAGCTAAAGCTCGCACATACATGACTGAAACTTTTGTGGTCCGAAAACACTTTCTAACCACATTGAATTATCAGCTAATTAATATAAAGAATACATCTAACTAGTATTTGAAAGATAGAATTTATATTTGAGAACGAGATTGTTTATAATGATAAAACTCTTTTCATCTATACTACTCATGAGAAAGCTCTACAATAGTTTCTTGACACCCAAAAAATATCACCCAACTACGCCCACTCAATTACTCAATAAAATACAAATCCAAAACTGCCAAATATAAGCTCAATTACGACCCAACATATTAAAAACTCAGTTGCCCACAATCAAGTTCAAGAAGCGGACTATAACTTATATGAAGCCGTACTATATGAAACTTGAGACAGTTTCAACTTTTATTTACTTGAAACTTTCGAATTTCACTTCATAATATGGATGTTTATGCAGAGAAAACACTTAACTAAATAACTGAAGCATCTAACCATTCAGAGACGAAAAGGCTTCAGGGGGAGCACATGGGATAATATATAGTATTAAGGAGAACATACCTCAATGTGTATACTGGTCAAACATAAGATCGTGTTGAAGTTGGAGCTGTACATACATGGCATACTTAAATGCTTGAGGCTGGATGGCGTGAGTGGAAGAAAGGAGGAATGAATATTGTGCAAGTGATATTGGCGCGGCTCAATCTGAGATCGATAGTTACAGTCTGGGTTGTAAACCGCCATCGGATTGAACCTCACCAACATCTCTTTTCTTCTCTCCTTTGCTTCCACGTACATCCTCTCTCCCTAAACATAACACGCTACAAATAAGAACATATGGGAACAGTTAAGGCAACAAGATAATATTTAAAAATTTTATTAAAAGAGAGCGAACCCTAGGTCAACTATACGATTGATTATAGTTGATGTTTACAGAAGGATTTGGTATTGGGTATTAGGTGGTTCAACAAAACAATGAATACTGGAAGACAACTACACGTCTATGGCCTATATTGAGAAGAACAGGATAAGTATTGACACATAGATATACATAGCAGGCTTTCAGTGTATTTAACTATATGATATTTTTCTTCTTCTTAAAGATGAGAACACACTTGTTGAGCTTGTTTTTTCCTTCCCCAGTTTTGACACTTTCTTTTATTAATAACAAAGTCGTTTAAGAAAAACACACCAAAAGGATTTTATTGATATATATGTATATGCTAGGGTTTACAAGACCACGAACAACATATTACCGAGAATGAATGAATAGAATAGATGGTCTACGAAAATTTGCGAAAAGAAAAGAAAAGAAAAATGCATGGCTGAAGCAATAGCGGGTAACAGTGTATATTATACCTTGGTACGGCTGGTCTACTCAGGGGCCTGGGATGTGGCTGTGGTGGTAGCTACTAGTTAGCACTTGGTGTAAGAGAACAGCAGCACAGAGAGAGAATATGGGGGTGAAGATTAGTGAAGAAGAAAGATGCAGGAGAGTATAAGAAGGGTGGATTAGGGCTGCACACCTCGGGATGGAAGAGAATGAGAGGAAGGAGGAGGAGATAGTGAGTGAAATGAAATGATGTGGGAAAGCAGGCAAAAAGGGTCTTCTTCTTCCTTTTTAGGGCCTCTCATGCTTACTTACTACTTTAATTCATATAATTAAATTTCATTATTAATGCTCCACGCATGCAGATATTGGTCTCCCATTTTGAAGGTCGTCTCAATATTATATCAGGTTTTAAGCGAAATTATATAATGAGATTTTGTAGTGCGATTTTTTTTCCTTTACAACATGTGAATTCTGACTTATTTATTGACACTGATATGTTGTGACTTTTTTAACTTTTGCTTTTTGAAAACAAAAAAACTTTCCCCAAAGTTATGCTGAAAACAAATTCATATTAGTCCGAACTTTTCAAGTTATTTTTGTTCAGCTTTACAATCACACCTAAATACAAAAATACTTACTTTTCTCATATATAGCTCATGTGAGAGTGCTCTCGTTTGATGAAGGCGTGAACCTGCTATTTGGCTTCTCTAACAGGCACGAGGCTTAATTTCTGAGGCTATTGGTTTAAGTTTTGTGACGTGCACGAAGCTCAAATGAAGTTGAGCAGAAGTGTTGTCATTTGTTCGTGGTGCGAATGTCTCATTTGGCCAAGTGACATTGATAGCTCTTCTAAATTCTCTTATGTTTTGTTCTTACCTTTGTTCTCTGCTCGAGAATATAGATTACTCAACTCTTTTATTGTAAATTTTGATCATCATCAATAGGAGGGTTGGTTCTATTTAGTTCTCCTTCTTCAAGAAACCGTAAAAAAATCTCATTTTTTCGACCATCACAAGATAAAAAAAATGAAAATAATTTATCTTACAGCAAATTGTGCCTTGTTTAATATCTCGATTATATGAGTCCAGATACTCATTCCTTTTAGATCTTGTATGAGTTTTGATCATTTTTCTCTCTTTTCATGTCCCCGGAATATTTTTTTCGATTATATGAGTTCAGATACTCAATAATATTTGAAAAAGTATAATGAAAAGCGTAACCTTGTTGATGATAATGGACAAAATACCATCTTGCAGTCTACTTTTTGTGCAATTGTTCTCCCAAATATTTTTTCCCATATTTTTCATCTTAATCAAACAAATTGTGTTTAGCTTTGGTCTTGATTTTCTGCACACATGTTTTCTTTAAACCAAACAAAACCTGAATAAAAACGAGTTTTTTACAAATTATAAATTGTTGAAATCAAAAATATAAAATCATGATTCGTGCTCATAAAAGAATGAGATATGGCCGATCTTTTTGTCAGTTCAATATTTTAAACAATTCAAAATTGAATTATGATCAAGAATTAATGTCGGAATTAAGAGCAATGAAAAGTAAGAATTATATATTATATTTATCAGCACTAAATGCAGGAAAATAAATATATCTATAATTGAAGGAGCTATGTGAAAGGAAGGTCAAAGCTAATGGATTCATGGACGCACCTGTAAATAATATATTATATTATTTATGTTTGACATATAATATACTCCACTAGCTACCCACCAAATGTTCCCTATAAAATAAACATATGTTGCAATCTCCTGAAAATCTTAAACATAATGAATCGTTGACCATATCGTAAGCATTTATTATTTATGAAAACATATTGCAAAGTCCTGAATATTATAACCATAATATAATAGTGATAACCAACATACTCCTTCTGTCATTTTTACAAGTCGTTTAATCGAATTTTTTTATCCGATTTATTTGTCACTTAATAATTTTGTATGCGTATTTAATATCAACAATTATTTTAAAACGTCAAACAGTAATCATTTCATTATCATAATCAATAAAAAATACATTTATCTTCAGTAATCATTTACCAATTTTACTTTTTGTACGAATTTTTGTAAAAATATTAACCACATACTTATTAAATTTGTTTAACCGGTCGCATTAACTTCATCTTAATCTACTCAAATTAAGTTTAACGACATGTGTGAGAGCACGAAAGGAGTATATTAGTGAAGCCTCTTCACTAAGCTAAAATCCATAGCAATCAGAGTTAATTCCATGGATTAAAATCAACCTAAAAAAGAGACAGTATAAGCATTGTGAGCGTTTGCATTTGGACATAAGTTTGGTCATCTTCGGACCCTTCATGGCACCGGACAATGGACGTGATGAGCATCTTATTAACAATGTTTCCAAGATTTGATGTTTCTCTTAAAAGTTAAAACCAGCATCCATCTTTATAAATCATAGTGCACGTTTGGTACATCGTATTATTTATACGTGTATTATTAATATCCGTATAAATAATACCACTTATTGAGAAGATATTATTAATACGGATTTCCAAAAGTAAATTTTCTATCCCTGCATTATTAATACGTATTCATATTTTGTATCAAACACATCACCATGGTATTAATAACACCGTCCCTTTTCTAATACATGCTACCAAACGGGGGAAGTACATGTTTGATAGACAATATTGGATATTCAGTGACATTATTATGTATATAAGTTAGGTGCATGTGCGACTTAAATTACGCTATTTTGGTTGGTTTTAAGAGTTTAGGGCTACAATGTTTAAGAATTCCAGAATTTATAAGGTTTTAAACTTTTTAGGGTAAATTATTATAAAGTTTTTAGTAATTTTAAGGTATTTGTAAAACCCATAAAACCTTAGAATCTAAAAACCTAAAACTCTAAATCCTAAAGTACTAAAAACTTGAAACCTGAAAGTTTAGATATCATAAAAATATTAAAAATCTTAAAATCCTGTAACCATGAACTCTAAAAATCATCCAAAACGGCATTACTTAACCCGCTCATGTACATGGTTTACATACAGTGTTGCTACATATCGATTTTCCCTGAAACGTTAAACTGTTTAAGGCAATTGATGAAACCAAATTAAAAATGGCTTGTTTGAAACTTTGTAAATTAAAACATAATTGAGAACAACAACAAAAATTATAATTTTGAAATATAATTTTTTTTCAACATTAAATATTAATAACAATCAACGAGAAATCGAAAGCCTGTAATTACTGTTAAAATTTCATTGATAAAATATAACATATATAAAAGGATTCTAATCCACGGCAGCAAAGTCAAATGCAGCCAAATCAAAACTATGCAGTTTTGATTTAGAATCTTCAATTACCATTTGAAATGTGAAAAATAAAAATTAATTTATATTATCAAAATTAAAACAACATTGTTTTCTTCCAAAACCACTCTAATTTACACCAAAACTACCTTGTTTTAAATAGTTGTACAAAAGCTTAGCATCATGTGATGCTATTCCATTTTAAAATGTATCTGTTTTTGAAGAGTATACATTAATTTTTTTTCTGGCAGATGATTTTTTTCTAAAAATATAAAACTAAAAAGTGATATGTATTATTTAAGAATAAGCAAAAACAAAACTTTTATTTAAGAATGTAAACCATTTAAGTGAACTGAAGATCAAATTCTGGAATCAACGTTTTAAATTTTTAAGAGATATCAACATTAAGACAATTAATCAAAAATCATAATTTGCAATATATGACTTCTGCTTTACTATAAAAACAATTA
Source organism: Kalanchoe fedtschenkoi (assembly GCA_002312845.1). NCBI lineage: Eukaryota > Viridiplantae > Streptophyta > Magnoliopsida > Saxifragales > Crassulaceae > Kalanchoe > Kalanchoe fedtschenkoi. Next base: position 261,632 of record NQLW01000872.1, read on the forward strand.
TTATAGACGTCATGAAAAAAGTTCAAATATAGAATTTTAATGAATTGATAATCTTTTGCAAAATATACATAAAATTTTTGGGGGTTGGTATTGCTATATGAATAAAATTTAAAAAGCGTATTATAAAATATAAAAGATAAATAAAATTTAAACTATTTAAATCAACTGATGAAAGATATTTTGGACATTCTGTACGTAAAAAAGTCAGTATTAATTAAGAATAGTTAACAAAAAAATAATAATTTGTTTTGTGGGGCAGGATAAAACTTATATCTTTCAAAATTATTTGGCAAATTTAATTTTTTTGAGTTTTAGTTTAAATTCCAATCAGTCATAACTCTAAGTGAAAGTACAAAATGGGTTGTACTATCCTCATTTTAAAACTCACGATTATCACTTTTCAATTTGAAAATTCACGGTCATTTTGAACTTAAAGACTCTTTTATAAGAATTGAATTTATAACTACAACCAATAATACTTTTTTACAAATTATAATCAAATACGTAACTAAAACTACATCATTTTAATACATTTTTCATTCATTTTTCTTTTCATTTTTATTTTTTTCAACTCATCGCCGTATTCTCTCACAAAAACAAAAACGACCAATCATCACTAAACTGAAATACGAATTCATATATAGTAACATTTCAAAAAAATTGATACACTTTCATCATTGGAGGTATTGGAAGGGTTTATCCAGATCAACAGTCAAGATAAATATTCTAATTATATTTATTCATTCTAAATAAAAATGAATAAAGGTAATGGCTAGGTATTTTTTAGCTTGTAAATTGATGACCGCATCAAAGATTGATAGGAGTCCTCTAACTCCGTTTTAAAAAGGTTAAACAAATTTGCATTGGTTCGTTTTTAGATTCAAGCATGTGTGTCCTTATTTCAATTAAAACGTGATGAACCACTGCTTAAAAAAAATAACAACTTTAGAAAATCGACATAGAAAACTATTTTATGAAGTTAGTAACAATGACGCTCTTAAAAGAATTACGGTTAGTTTTTCTTGTATATGAATTTAAATTTTTGTTTAGTGTTGATCAGTTGTTGTTTTGGTCAGAGGAGGAGATGAGGGTGAAAAAAAAGAGAATAAAAATGTGCTAAAATGATGAAATTTTAGTTAAATATTTAACTACATTTTGTAAATAGTAATTACATATTATAAATATAAATTTAATTATTACTCAAAAGTCCCCAAACTTAAAATGATCAACTGTGAATCTTAAAATTGAAAATAATGACCGCAATTTTTAAAATGAGAAAAGTGCGTACTTTCATTTGGTAAGAATATAGTGTATGTGTAATTTATTTTTACAAGTTTTTCTAGATTACCTTTGTGATAGATTGTCAGTTATAATAAAAAAAAAGATGATGAATGTGACAGTATAATTAAAGTCTAATTAAAAAGGACTTATTGAAAGAAGTGAAGCTGAAAGTGTTTGCTAATTAATATGTTGTTTTCAAGTTCCTAATTCTGAATATTTGGACTTTAAAATAAAAAGCTAAACGAAAAGTAATCTTAGACAACAACAATTGAACATGAAGAAATTAAAATACTCAGTTTGTCTTGCTGTTTACCTAACACGAGATAAACCCTTGGAACATGTTGATGTCCAAAACCAGAGTAGAAAATTGGAAACATGAGTGCAGAATGTCAGGGGATGCCTTCGACTTTGCCGAGAAAGAAGCTTCTGATATATAATAATGCATGAGCGTCCGAACATACATACAAGCACATTGACATGCGACGAGGCGGGGACACCGCCGATGAACACGCTCCGCTTGGCTCTTCAACTGGAGACACTCATCTACTATATATGCTTTTCTATTACTATAAATTATTGACTCTTACACGTCGTTTAATGTAAAATAGAATGAATACAAAATAATTAATATTAATTACTGAGCAAATTTAATAGGCGGATATTTAATTATTATTTTTAAATTAGTGAAAAATATTATATAATAAAGTGAATTATGTTGATAGAAAATGAACTTTGTTATGAATTAGTAAAGTGAAATAGTTAATGTTTGACTTTTTAAAATATGCATATTTACTAAATATATATTGAGATTGTTAAGTGAAAAGTGGAAGTGGATAAATAATTTTAATTAAGTGATAAGTAAAAAATGATAGAAAATAATACTAGTTTACTAGAAAATGAATAATAATCTTCTCAATTACTTTTTTGGGGTACGAGGTTCATCATCAGATCCTAGAGAGCTAGCTCTTGCTTCCATAATTATGTTGCTTTAACTGGTTACATGAAGAAAGTTGTCACTAAGAATTGTCAAAGTTCAACCTAAGGCTGAGAGTTTGGTCCAGGGAAAAATTGACGGAATGGAAAACAAGATGAAATCTTTCATTTGGTTTACGGAAAATTGAGGATGAAAAATAAAATGAAAAGTTCGATGAAAAATAAAAGGGAAAATTTGTTTATTAAATTAAAGAATGTTTTAATATTTTCTCCAAAAATTTTGACTTCAAACCAAACACATGGACAATGAGATGAGTTTAATTAAAAATTCACTTTCCTAATAATTTTTTCTCTCCTCAAACCAAACACAGCCTAAGTATCCAGCCGCTGCTATTGCTGGCACACTCTCTCCTTCAATGGTAAATAATGATTAAGAGAAGAAGACTTGCTTAATTTATGTGTAGGCATAGCAACATTAAGAAATGGAAATGTTGTTTGGTTATTTTATTGAGAGGGACGAGGAATGGTTGTTGATTTTAAAGAATATGGGGGATTGAGAGATGGAGAGACCAGGAGACAACCATTCATTCTTTTACTCACACTCACGCACCACAACGAGGACTTTACCTTCTCTATTTCTCAATGCTTTATTGTTAATATATGCTTGAAAAACTTGTTTATTGGAATTTTATTAAACTCCTCATCTCACTTGACTTAATATTCAAAACTATTGATGTTTGTTTGTCCTGAATTAGGATATGAGTGTAAATAAAAACTGATGAATTGACAAATTGATGTTAGTGGTTCGGTTACAGTTTTAAATTTTGAAAAATCGATGATTAATGGTTTAGTTCGGTTTTTAATTTTTTTCAAACCGAACCAATCCAACTCGAACAAAATTAAAATTTTATATGAAAATTCTCCTATTTACTAGTTAAATTAGTCAATAAATTTCATCAAAAAAAAATTAACCGAAACGAATCATGTGGTTTGATTTGATTTGATTTTTTTATAAAATTAGTGGTTTGATTCGGTTTCAAATTTCTCAAACAAATTACCAACGGTTTGATTTGATTTTAAACCGAAACGAATCCTTACACCTCTAAACTTGGCCAATGGAAGTATTTTAATTTTTCCATTTTCCATGTTCTCATATGTTCAAATGAGAATTGACTCTTGAAATCAGACCTAAGCATTGATATCATCTTTGTTAATCAGTTTTCATCTAACGGTTGGGATGCATCAATAATGTCTCACATTCCACTAGGTAAGGCCAATTTAGATTTTTTATAGGCCTTAAATGTTGTTTTCACATGGACGAACTAACCTGTTTCATATTCTCTCTCACTTTAGTATTTGAACATTAAAATAAAAGAAGTATTTTGAAGATGGGAAAAAAAATAGATGTTATTTGATTTAGAAAATATTTAGAAGGATAAGAGCAAAAAGGCAGCTGAATTATGTAAATAATCTTACATACTAAAAATAAAATGAATGTTTATAAAGAAAATGAGAATATAAGTGTCATTTTAAATAAGTCTAATAACTTCATGTCCTTCCAAATTCACTCAAATCAAGTGTAAAGGAATAGGGATGTTTAATCTTGTTAAACTCCTCCAAAATTTTCCTCTCTATTAAAAAAAAAACTCAAAAACAACTATCTCCACTCATTTTCTTCCATTTCTATATTCGGATTAGGGAAAATTTGATGGAAATGAAAATTTGGGAGAAAGTGGATTACCCATAGAATTCATCCTATTTTTCCTTGTTTGGTTAGGGGTGAAAAATAGTGATAAAATGCTAAAACATTCTTTATTTTAAATAAGTATTCCTTCCTATTTCCATCTAATTTTCCTACAAATTTTTTTCTCATTTTCTTACATTTGTTTTCATTTTCCACCAAAATTTCCCCAAACCTGAAGACTGTGTTTGGTTTAGGGAAAATTCTCGGAAAAGAAAAATTTGATGGAAAGTGAAATCCATCATGGATTCCATCTTATTTTCCTTTGTTTATTTTAAAATGAAAAATTTGAAGGAAAGTTTCAAAACTTCTTTTAATTTACCATAATTTTCCACATAATTTTCTTTCCCTCGTATTTTCCATTTAAATCAAACATTAAATTTTACCAATTTTCCTCCACATTTTCCTTTCCACTAAATTTTCCCTGAACCAAACACAGCCTAAGGCATCGTCCGTCTCATTTCTCTTATTCCTTTATGCTGCATGCAAGAAGAGAGAAGAACCATGAGTAGCACCGTACATACACCAACATTTTCCACCATAACTTTCGTCCAAAATACAACTATATATCAAATCATGATACAAAAATGCAGGGAACATTAACTGAAGAGACGACTGGAAATAATGAATGTGCGTGTACCATATGGCCTGAAAGTACGTAAGAGACCACATCAGTCTGCCGACATCTGTTAATAGAGACAGCAACCAATTGAGAACTGAACAAGAAGGGACAAAACCATCTCATGTACGTAGCAGAAGCATTCTTACTGAAACCCAGCTGCTGAAAAGTAAGAACAATATTCTTGTTGCTGGTCATGCATGCGCAAGGAACAAAAAAAAGCTTTAATCATGGAGTCGCGCATTTGTCTCCTAGCTAGAGGCATTTGAATGATTCACAGTTCAAACAACTGTCTAAAGATCAGTTCTCATGTGTATAGATTATGTCTGTGCCGCTTTAAGCCAATAAAGATGAAGTTTCTGAAAATTAAGAAAATTTATCAAACCTTATCTTGCTTAATAATGCAATATATTTGTAACGACTTAAAAAAGACAAACACTTATCTTGCTTGATTAACCTTAATTATGCAGTCTATAAGTGCTCTCCGGATTTTTTAGATGTTTCATGTCACAAACCATGCTTGTTTAAGGTATTTTGAGGTCTATAACCTTTTGCTTGGTAATATTTTATACGTTAACAAAAATAATAGTCATGTTTCTTCCTATAGAGATTGAAAAAGTCTTAGTAGCTCTTCACGGAGAAATAGATAATTCAACGTTATATTTGAGCGACTATAATTGAATAAAGTATACGTTCTCCGAATCTCTAATATTTATATAGATGTATGCCCCATATCTAGTTGTCTGTGTCATGTTTTCTTTTAATTTAAGATTTCTCTTTTACAAAATGTAATTTCAAAGTTTAATTTTTTTTAAAAAAAATTGTGTTTTTCATTATAATTTAAATTAATAATTAAAGATTATTTTATAAATTTTAATAGAATTGAATGCTTCTTACTCATATAACCAGTGTAGTTATCACCACAATATGAAGCCTTTCTTTGGTCTCTTTCTCATGTAGAATATTTTTTAACCATATATTTAAGTATTTTAAATAAATAACGATTAATTTGAGAGGTGTACATTGTTAAAAACTAACTAGTATAGTTTAAACATTATGATACTATGTATTTGATTTATTAAATTTTTTCATCATGATCTAGTAAGATAAAAGTTACATTTTTAAAAATTATTTTAGAGATGAGTGATGTGATATTTGTTTGTGTTGCATGACCAAATAAAATATAATTATAGCTATTCATCTCATTAATTAATTTAAAATTAACTTAATTTAATTTTGGGCCTTTCAAATAATGTTGGGCTTATAAATTAGATATCATTATTTTGGGGTTTTATAATTTTGGGTCAAAACTTATATGTTTTTATTGAAATTGTAGTTGGGGATGATTGTATAAATAATTAAAATGAATTAGGATTTCTCATTGACCTGAGTTTTACAATTTCCATCACTATGTGAGCTTTATGGTGCCTCTAATTCTTTGCACTTCGATCTGAAAACGTAAGTAACTTGTTCGCACATCTTTCAGTCAGATTTCTGTAATTTTTAAAGCATTGGGACTATTTTGAGTGAAACTATCTGTCGTGGTAAGAAACTTCTTCATTGTTATTCATGATACAATACTTTTTCGAAAAAGCAATTAGGGTTTCTGATTGGAATGCATCTGACAACTTCCGACGTTTACTCGTTTGCATTTCAATTTGAAAATTTTAGTAATTTGTTTGCACATCTTTGATTCAGATTCCTGCAATTTCTAGAGAATCGAGATTATTTTGAGCAAAATCGTTCATCGTGGTAAGAAATTTCATTCCTTATAATTCACGATTCGTAAACATAAATAGTGATATCCACATTAATTCTTAAATAGTCATAGGTAATATCTATTGTCAAACTTATTCACTAATTGTTTAAACATATATCGGCACACCACTTTGACTTTATGGGTGATTATTTGACTAGTTGTTTTCATATAAAAAATATTATGATAAAGAATGAGTGTCCAACATATTAAGTGTCGTGGGTACCGAATGAGATCAGTCATTAATACTACCGATTGACTAAATTAGCAATTAGGGGCATCTTTATATCACTATGAATAAGTCCTTTAAGATGTATATGTGAATTCTAAGCGAAGCATGAGAGAACCACATATGTTTAGTGGGATATTGTGTTCACATGTTGCGAATATGGGATCGATACCGTATTGAGATTTTATGGTGAGCTAACATAAAATGTGTCAATGTGTACAAGATAAGCCTCAAAGCTTTTACTGCTTTAAGGAATTTGGTTGTTGAAATTACAAAGGGTGGAGACCTTCTAATTAAGGTTTTTAGGCTGACTCCAAATAAGGTGAGATCTTTGGAATTAAAATTTAATGCGATTTTTATTGTAGACTCTTGAATTGAAACTTTGGGCGTGTTACAGAAGGAGTCGAATCTCCTAGTATAATGTTCGAATTTAATGATTTTGGTTAATGAGAGTGGAGATTCTCATTTTCGAGTTCATTGATGGACTTTACGAGCAAACCTTGAGGTTTAGCTTGATATTCCAAACTTTGAATGTTGGATTTGAGTCTATGAATCTTGGATTTGAATATTGTCTAAAACATGAGATGTTAAAAAGTGAATGTTTAGCTTTAATGTAAGTTTCAAACTTACTTGGTGTAATACTAACATGTGAACGAGTCATTAGAGGATGGCAAGTCAATGATGCGTCAACTATTTCGAGTGAGAGAAGGTGTCAAAGGTTGACACTAATTTAAAACTTTCAACCTTTGATTTGTGATATAACCGGCATGAACTACCAGTTTTGGATTAATCACATCTTGACAATAAATAGCAATAACATGAGTGTGGGAGAGAATGTCAAGATGAAACTAGATACTAAGACACCTCCACTCATGGTACCTAAGTCAACAAGGACGTTTCAGTAACTCGTGTGTGGGAGGATGTCACAAGTTGATACTTTGATTGGACAAGATACTTGTAAACTATCCTCATGATAGTTAACTCGATGAGAATGTCGACAAATCGAGTGTGAGAATAAAATGCCACGAGTTGACACTTTGATTGGATAAGATACTTATAAACTATCAGTTATAATAGTTAAGTTAACGAGGATATCTATAAGTCAAGTGTGGGAGGATGTCACAACTTAGCCATGTGACAAGGCTTGGAGGCCTTTTTTGGCCTTAGTGTCATTTTCGTAATTATCAAATATTAGAGCTTTAAAAGATCGGACAGCAAAGCGGATGATGGATTGTGAAACAAGACTTCAGTACGGGTCTAATGACATATGAATAACATAAATCGGATGAATGGTTGTCTTTAAAAAGCTAGCACGTAAAGAGAGGCAATGGTAATGTTTCTTCCTAGAGAAATGGAAAAATCTTCATTAGCTCTTTAAAGGGGGAGTGATAGTGAGTGTGGTCGCCACAGGTTAAGTACTTAGATACAAACTCTAAGTAAGCCCAACTCATATGAGACATAAGGCAGACCTTTGAGTAGTGTAGCGAGCCTCGAAGGTCTCCATAAGGAGTCAACCTAATGGACGTCGTTGAAAGGGGGCGAGGCCCCAACAACACATGGCGAGTTGCTAGTTCTGGCTAGGTGTACGACATAGATGGATCCTTGAATTAGATTTTCAATTAATGAGATATGAGAATCAGATAGAAACTCGAAAAGGGTCTCTCGTACATTAGCCGAAGAGTTCAACTAGTGAGACTCATAGATGGATCTCATGGATTCCTGCCAAGATGACAGTGTCACGACCCGAAAAATAAGGATCGCGATGGCGTTTGGCTTATCATTTTGACTTTTAGTCAAACAAGCCTCGGTGAAGAAAAGTCAAAGTCAAATAGTTCAACATACTCTCTAAAAAAATAAAATCCAATAAATTTAAATTATTCAAAATCAACCCAAAATCTTACCCAAGTACATCAGAGCGACAACCACTAAAATAACGAGGAAATAAATAACTGGTGACTAAAGAAAACCGACTGAATACTGGATGGCACCATACCGAAGAGCTCGCTCGTTGCCACCCCAAACACAGTCGTTATTGACCGATTACTGATCTGAAAAGAGAATTTTAAATGTTGGAGGTGAGTCAAAAGACTCACTCTATGAGTAAACAACTCGCTACGTATTTGGCGAGCCGAGGGGGATTCTTTTATTTTAAATTCATATCATATTTATAACGTGCGGCTCGCTCACCGTTCGTACTTTTGTTGTGTACGTAGGGGGTCAATTATAATTTATTTTGAACATGTATTTCTTATATCACATCAGAATAGCATATGCCTTATGCAAGTGTGTATGCGTGATGCACAGACATGAACTGCGACGGAAAGCCTTTTTGGCTGGCAATCGTCACTGCCGATCCGGATCATAAAATCATTCATATAACAGATGGTGATATCATCACGGAAACAGAACGCGATATCATCACGGAAACAGAACGTCGCAGACATGATGCAGCGTGTATGCATATGAATGAATGCTCAATATAACAATTTCACTTTTCGTCGTGGGTACATATTATACACGTATTATACCCAATATGCTTTATTTAACAATCACATATTTAATTTGTACGAAAAAAAATACGTAAGAATTATTTACTCACCTCAAGCTAAGCTTGAAATTGTATAATCAATTAGTTCTATAACTTGACTCCAGTTCCCGACCTATAATTATATGTAAAAGAGAATAAAATTATAATTCTAACAGATTCCGTTATTCAAATTTAATTAAAATTTTTGCATTATGTCATCTTTAATATCACAACTATATTATCATATTTAAATTAAAAAAACACAAAATAAACAAAACAAGAAACGCAGCCTTGTGCTGCGCTGTTGCTACCCGCAGAGTCGCCTGCTCCATGGCTGACACATGGCCATGCGGGCCATCTCCTTTCTTCTTCTTTCTTTTTTATATTTATATCATGCCTAATTTTTATATCTAATTAATTGTATATCATCATCATAATTTGTTTGATGTTAAATCTTAAAATTTTATACTTACGAGACAATCAATGTTCACCATAATATCTAATAATTGTGACACATACCTCTCAACCCAAGTGATGGCTGATGTCACTTCCTCTTGTCTACGTACCTCATAACCTGTGTGATGACTGATGTCACTCCCTCTCGTCTGCGTGCTTGACGGCACAACTTTTTTTTCCCTTTAAAATCTTTTCTCTTTATGTTTATATAACGAGACGAAACCCTAATCCTAACAGGAATTGGGCTTATTTATAAATTTGGGCTTATTATTATTATTATTATTATTATTATTATTATTATTATTATTTACACGGTGTTACATTGGGCTGGGCCCGCATAAAATTTAAATTAAATTACATTATATTAAAACCCTAATTAAATTGCTGTCTACAAAAGAAGAAAGGAGAGCAGGAGTGTTTCAGTTTTTCTTCGGTAGCGGCGCCTCCTCAGAAATTGAGCACACATGGAGTAGACTCACCGATAGAGATTTCACTCAATCTAGAAGCCGATTTTTATCACCGAGACAGAAGCTGATTGTGCATCAGCCCTGTGACTAAGCCAAGACTTAACCTTTTTCCAACAGCTTGAAATAGTTGACTGCTGGTATGGTGACGGGCGAGGTGGTTGACACACAAGAGGGTACACTGTGGTTGATGATTCTTATATTTGGTTCATTGCGACAAGAGCAAGGATGCGATTAAGTGTGGGACAATATCGACAGTAAGGGGTCGGGACTGTTACAATAGTATCAGAGCCGACCACCTAGTCTGACAGAGTCTCCGACCAGATCGCCGAATGAGGCACGTCGCCGAGGACGGCTGCCCTGTAAGGGGGTGGAATGTTACATCCCACATCGGCTGGGTGGGGGATCCTTAGCTTCCTTATGAGGGGCTAAGACTCCTTACTTGGTGTCGAGGCCTTTTGAGGTAAAACACACCGCCGAACAGGGCGACTAAGTGTGGAATAATATCAACAGTAAGGGGTCGGGGCTGTTACAATGAATGTTACATCCCACATCGGCTGGGTGGGAGATCCTTAGCTTCCTTATGAGGGGCTAAAACTCTTTACTTAGTGTCGAGGCCTTTTGAGGTAAAACCCACCACCGAACAGGGCGACTAAGTGTGGGACAATATCGACAGTAAGGGGTCGGGGCTGTTACAATGGTATCAGAGCCGACCACCTCGTCCGACAGAGTCTCCGGCCAGATCGCCAAATGAGGCACGTCGCCAGGACGGCCCCCTTGTAAGGGGGGGTGGAATGTTACATCCCACATCGGTTGGGTGGGAGATCCTTAGCTTTCTTATGAGTGGCTAAGACTCCTTACTTAGTGTCGATGCCTTTTGAGGTAAAACCCACCGCCGAACGGGGCGACTAAGTGTGGGACAATATCGACAGTAAGGGGTCGGGGTTGTTACAGATAGATCCTGCCATAGGTGCCTTTAAGCTTTATATAACCAAATATAAGCTGATATCATATGCACTCTAATGATGAAAGAAGTGAAAGAAGCAATCCATAGAAAGATTTGGCACCACTCACTAAATTTTATGATTAATGATATTTTTAAATTGGTGGTTTCTGCTCAGAGAAGAATCAACAGAATAGTTAATAACATAAAAACTGATCTAAGTAATTTATAAAAAAACTGATATGCTGCATTGATCTTTTTTATCTCGAACCTCAAACCCCTTTAGTAATGGTAGAGTAAGGGGTGCCCCAAAGAGGAATTGACCGATATTGGTTGGTAAAAGCTCCAGTAGGTAGTCACTCCCTTCCCGGGGGATCATAAGTGAGACTTCCGGATCATACGGCTCCTTCTCGAACTTCTGTCTTTTGCCCTTGTCATTAGACAACTTTATCTATGCATGTATTTTAAGCCTGGACTATATAATCTTTTGCTTTTCGGGTGGTGGCGAACAATGCTGCTTGCATTGCGGGAGATGCCCGCCCGAAAGGACCGCTCACTAGCTAGTAGAGTGAGTAAGGGCTCCCTCTGGAGACATACTACAAATCATGTCATTCAATACAAACATAATGCCCATCTTCAAAAAAAGGGTTTGTTGGGAAGAAGGAGTTTGGCCTGTAGAGCACATGTAAAGCAAAGTCGGGTTGCTCATGCAGCAGATCTCTCTATCTATATATCTATAGGGAATTGTGAAAGTAACAGCCTCCCGACTTACAACATTTACGCTACTACTACTGTGATGTGAGTGGTTCAAATTTATTTTCTCTTTCCCAACCAACTTGTCTAGAACTTATACGCAACACTTGTATAGGAGATGTATGCATAAAGAATTTAAACTTTTTTCTTATAATTTTGAAGAATAGAGCCTCAACCAATTCTCAAACCCTCCGCTGAGCTCTACCCTGCATGCATTTACTTTTTTAAGGGGCCAAAAAAATGTCTCCCTCTGCAGCCAATAGTCTTTCTTCAGAACTATAGTGAAGGGGTCGATCCCCCCTCCTCTTTTTATTTTAGCAGCTTATCCTAAGTTCTCCTCACGAAGAGCCCCCTAATGACCACAGAGGAACCAACCTGTCTGCAGTAGTGGGGTGGCTTTTATATTTTATAATAGGACCTAGATGATTATCCTATCATCGGTAGCTTACGATTTTACGTCCATCCCTAGTCGGGTATAATTTTTTTATTTTTCCCTATTAAATGTTGCCAGAATTCGGGCAAATGTGTCCACAAACACAATCCCTACAGACACCTAGGAGCATCTCTTCATGCATATTCATATAAGACTCGAGTGGGTAGGTCGAGATCGTACGAGGTACCCACTATTTGGAGTACCCTCCCAAAAGTAAAAAGATGTGTCTATCAAGTTTGGTTCTTCTTAGTTGGATTGGCAGGTTTGACAAAAATGCTATACTTACGCACAAGACTATCCATCTTCCTGAAAGATTCGCGGGGACTCCTTTACGATGACAAACGACCGTCCGTAAGGGATTTTCTGCACAAGGTTCCTGCTGAGGACAATGTTCTAAAAATTCCCGTTCCAGATCGATGAATCTCCAATTAATCGCTAGGCGGTGTCGAAACGTTCCGCCTAGCCGATTAATGGTTCAAGACTTAATTTTTTATTAAAATAATAGTTTTTGAACATATATGTTTATAATTAATTCTTAAATTTATTATTAATGTATATAACTCCGATTAACTGTCCGATTAATTGTTTCGATTAATCTCAGCCTAGCCAATTAATCGCAAGGCGTTATGCTCACCGCGTAGCACCGCCTAGCTCTTTTTAGAACATTGACTGAGAAAATGCTTTATCCTAGTGAATAAAAGATGCTAAGCTCTACATAACATAAGAATTGCCATACTTTCAAGAAGAACATAGAATAGTAGAGAATCCACCATACGAAACACGGCGATCATTAAAAATTCACAAATTAGAGATGTTCTAGTATACTCTTTCTCATAACTTCTCATACTAGATCAACCCACTAAAATGCAAATATAGATAACAAATGTGGTCAATATCATGAACAGTAGAGAAAAATCGTCTACCTCTAAAAAGTTATGTTTTCATATGGAAGACATCAAAGGCTTTCAACAAATTGAGATTTGACCGTAGAAGGATCGAATTGTGTTCGAGGAACAGGGGGATACAAAAAAGTAATAAGAGAGGCGCACATACCAATAAATCGTATCGATCATACTCTTGAATTAGGAATGAAATGAGTAATGCTTCCTAGCAAGGGACACAGAATAAGACCACTTAGATCGAAGTGGCTATACAAAAATATTATCTAACATTGAAAAGATTAGTTAACAACAGTAAAAAGATGGGTGCATCATTCCAATATAATAAGAGTCTATCGGTGCAGGTCAGTTGAACAACGTGATTGATGAGTGGGTAGGTGTGTTAGGTACACCAATGAGGATAGTCTCTCTCTCCTGAATGGAGAAGTAATGCCCCCCTCCCTCGCGTATGGCCCTTTTTTATTTTTTTCTATTTTATAATATTTATCTAATGGAGACTTCCAAAAAAAATATCTCTGGTAAAATGAAATTCGTTGAAGGGGTATAACAAATTGAAAGAAAGAATCTCTATATCTTTAATCGGATTGAGTGACGTGTGCCAGTTCTTTTAAAGATTCTCTCACGAGCCACTCGATGATGTGTGATTAAAGATAATTTTATATCTCTGTCAAGATTTGGGTAAGTAAAAAGAAAAAAAGACTGAGAATTGAGAAAGCTGAACCTGATCAAGAAAAATCTGAGGTCTACACAGCCGTAACCATCCCTGAATGCAAAACAAATACAAATTAATACATTAAGATTGTGACACTTTGCACCAATATCGGTGCATTATCGATGCTTTTGAGGATACCCATATAATTTTTATTTTCAGGCCATTAAAGTACCTCTCCGGGCCCCATATTTGGGTTATTAGAGGTTTTTATTGTCAAATATCATTTACTTATATGCTTTATAGTAATATGGATTAGCCTAAACTAATTCATGGATTATTTTTGGAATGGATTAGTAACTCAATTCATAGATTCGCCAAAACCAATTCATGAATTATTGTGCGGATTAGTAACTCAATTTTGAATTCTTTACGTAATATTAGTAATACTCCCCAATCGTGGATTCACCTTAAGTTCAACTCTCAAATATATGTCTAATATTATATAAATTATTGTGCGGATTAGTAACTCAATTTTGAATTCTTTACGTAATATTAGTAATACTCCCCAATCGTGGATTCACCTTAAGTTCAACTCTCAAATATATGTCTAATATTATATAATACTATACGTAAATAAAATCATAAAACATACACTAAGGTTGATAAGGCACCGATTGGTTTTTTTTATGTGAGAAAATAATTTTTTTTACTCACACATCTAATTATGAATATTTACTTTCACCCCAGTTATTGTCGGACACAACTCTGACAGACAAGTATGTTCCAACCAATTATAATAACGTAGTTTTAAATTTTAATGGTCAATTTCAAACTGCAATATATTTATCATAACAACTAAAAAGTGTCATTTAAATTTTGAAACTCTATGTATGAATATCTCACTGATAGATAATAACTAAAATCATCTGATTTGGGGAATGATGGAGAAAAAAATATGAGATGTATGTAGGAGATTTTGATTCAGGTTAATTTGCAATCATTATTAAATGATGTCGTTTTACCTTTTAATATTTATTCGTAATGTGTTATCTGTAGTTATTTCAAATTGAAAATCACTTTGTATTCAGTAAAATGTATGTTGTATTGTGGGGTTATAATTTAGCATTGCTTCACATTTTGAGTTGTTGTTGAAAAAGATAAAATATGTATTGGTATTGGTTTAATTTATTAATTTACGTAAATATGTATTGAAATTATTTATCGACAGCTAAAATGGATGGAGAGGGGGGTTGGAGAGAGTGTGGTTGGAGGTGAGGGTGGTTGGAGGTGTGGTGAGTGTGGGCAGGAGAGATGAGTAACGTGACCGGAAGCGCGACATGCCCTCCATCCTATTTTGTTATTATATTAAATTACTAGGGAAGATACCCGTCGACCCGCAGGATTCGGTTCGGTTCGTGAAAAATTAAAAGCCGAACTCGACGGATTCGGTTCGGTTCGTGAAAAATTATAAGCCGAACTAAATTATTAGTTATCGGTTTTTTAAAATTTCAAACCGTAGCCAAACCATTAACATTTCAAACCGGTCCGAACCGATCCGTTTCAAACCAAATAATTTTTTAAAATTTCAAACCGAACCGACCGATTTTAAATCAAACCGAACCAACTGATTTGAAACCGAACCAAATTGATTCGGTTCGGGAGGACGGCAGATGCTAGAATATTATTATATTAGATAATACATTTTTAATTTTTTCAACAACCTTAAAACATAAAAAATTAATTATTCAGTATCAAAATTCATAAAAATATCATTTTCACCAATAATAGTAAACTACATTTTATATTTTGGACTAAATTTAAAAAAATACATTAAAAACAGTGAACTTGGTACGATGTTTCCTTGAGCTGACCTTGGGGAATTTTATGTGGGGCTCTTATCAGCAATGTGTAGATACGTCGTAGAGCTTATCTGTCATGTAAACAATACCCTGAGCCTGACTGAAGCCATGCGCAGCTCCAACTCCATCCAGTCCTCTTTCTAGACGATGCAGTGGATTATTTGAAACATAAAAGGTTCGATTTTGATTCTGAATTTGTTGCAGATCAGGCCATGACGACCTGCCGCATCCAAGAGGAACTGCTCTACCTGGTTCTGCAGTTTCTTAAGGAGGAGAACCGCCCCAACGTGCTCCACCGGTGACAACTCGTTCTTCTTCCATTTCCCTTTCATTCTCTTGTTGGGTGTTGGTAGGTAGCTTAGGGTGATGCTGGTTTTTGTGGATCAGGCTTGAGGCCGAGAGCCAGATATTTTTCAACTTGGAGTATGTGGGGTTGCTTGCGTCTAAAGGTGACTGGGAAGCTGCAGAAGCCTACGTTTCTGCATTCATCAAACCAGAAGATGGCGCAAAATCTAGGAATATCTTCTTCCTAATCATAAAACAGAAGTACCTGGAAGCCTTATACCAGTGAGTTGATGATGAACACATTATACAAGCTTTTGTTTTGGTTATTAAAACTTGATTTAACTATAGGGGTGATGATGAAAAAGCTGTTGGTATACTTGACAATGAACTGAAACCGTTTGAGGCTTCTCATAAACGAGAGTTCAAAGAGATAAGAGCCATGAGAAAGTTCAGGTGAGCAGACAGGCTAACAGCTGCAACAAGTATATATCCATGCCTATCTATGGCTCTCAGCACTGATGATGATATCGACTGTGTTCACTGCAGAGGCGATCAATTGTCGTCTAGGTTCGGAGATATTGAATCAGTTAGAACCAAAAAGATGGAGGAGCTAGTGAAGCTGATATCGGACGTCCCTGAGCTGCAACGGAAGCTAATGTTCCCTAATATACAAGATTCCAGGCTGCAAACAGTTATAAATCAGAGGTACATGAGCATTCCGATTTCATCTCTTGTCTTGGTAAATATGATTCTGTGGCTGCATCTCAAAACATGCTTCTTTTTCAGTTTGCATCGGCAAAATTCAGGATGCCGGAATCCTAGCAGCAGCCCTGTGTTCAGGAGTCTGTCCTTGGACCAAGCTTGTGAACAACACGGCGGAATAACGGCTACATCATCATTCCCTCTTCACCCTTCTATGGGGCTAATTCCAAATGCTGATGCTTCTCCTCCAGTTGCTCCTGCTACTGTTGTAAGTACATGTTTCCCAGCTTTCTTCATTAGTATATCTATATGCCTTGAATGCCGATAGTTGGTGACTGTGAGTGATTCTGAATTGCTTTTTAGCCATTGCAACTTTCTGGTTCTAGCTGGATGACTAGTCAGTATCCAGTCAATCATTTCACATTTCCTTCAGCGCCTTCCAGCGCAGCTAGACTACTGAATGCAGGTAACCAGTTGATTTTTAATTATAATTACGGCGTGTTCTATTGGTTTTTTGCAGTCAGTATATCTGATACTTTCTTACTTACCTTCTATGAAAAATTTGACTTCAGAAAATCAAATTGCAACCTCTGGTGTCTCAAAGAAACAGAAGCAGGCAGAGGTAATGACTTTCTATTACCACCCCAAAAAGTAAAAACCTTTACTGAAATGCTGTAAGGCCATAATTCATCTTGAGGGATGAGTTGATCTCCATGTTGATATTTATTTCACTTGACCTACAGAATCTGTCCTTGTTGGACCAGTTGCCTCTGACTGTTGTGATGTCTGTAAGCCATGATTCGGCTGTAAGCAGTATGGATTTTCATCCAGCCGAGCTCGGGTTACTTCTTGGTAAGCCCTCTACACAAAATATAAATCAGTTCTTAAAGCTGTTTTGGTACAACTTCTTATGTTCCATTCATCTCTCCTCTTTAAATTCAGTTGGAACGGCAAGTGGCGGTGTGATGATATGGGACTTGATCAGCAGGAAGATGCTGATGCAGAGGGAGTTTAGGATTTGGGATGTTGAGACGAGCTCTATGTCCATGCAGGTCTGTTCCCACAACTGAGCAGAAACTTGTAAATGTTTCTTCATTAGCCTCTGATGATAAACACCAATAACAACATTCCTACTGGATGCTATTTATTATCTTGAAGGCAGCGATGGCCGATAGCTGTACACCATCAGTCAACCGGGTAAAGTGGAGTTCCGACGGGTCACATTTTGGTAGGATCAAGCAATACTATTACTTCACTATACATGGTGGAGTTCATTTGACTCCACATTTCTGCTGTGTTTTTGAGCTGAAGTTGAGCTATATCAGGTGTTGCATACTCAAAGTTCATTGTGCACATCTACACATGTCGTGGCCGTGAAGATAGCATCGAAGACTTTCTTGAGGTTTCCGAACTGAAGGCCTGTTATTATTTAATCATCAACGATTACAATCTTTTGCTGAAATAGTGAAATTTTTTTTGTAGATTGAAGCTCATCCAGGCAGTGTGAATGACGTTGCATTTGCTAATCAGAGCGACCAACACCCATGGGTTATCACTTGCGGAGACGACAAGACCGTAAAGGTTTTTGTCTGCCTCCATTCACCCTTGCTTGTTAAAATGATGGCCTAAGTGACTTGAAAACGCCATGATGAATATATATACACATATATACAGGTGTGGGAATCATTCACTGGAGGCTTGAAGTATTGCTTCCAAGGTCATGAAGCCCCCGTGTATGCTGTTTGCTCCCAGCGACTGGATGATGATCACCAGGTACTGTTTTTCCTATCGGCTTCAGTGATGAATTTTTGCCTCTGTGAAGTTTTCTGTCAGAATTTCCTATTTATTTCTCAGAATTCATCAGTTGAATGCAATTGCTGCGCTGTAATTCACTTGCATTTGTTGTGTTCTGCGCAGGTCCTATTCTCAACGGATGCTCGTGGGACTGTGAGGGTCTGGTTGTATGAGGATCCCCCTAGCGCAAGAACCTTTGTAGCGCCACATTATGTTGTGGCTAAAATCACATTTAGTGCCGATGGGGGAAGGTTTGTATTTGTGTTTCTTTCGCAGAGTAGTTTTTGTTTCCTTGAGAAATTGCGCACTTAAGTTATCTGCGGGCACCAGGATGTTCTTGGGTGGGACTAGCCAGAACGGCGTATCGTGCATTGTGGAGCTGGATGAAAGTGATGGAAGTATGAAGCACGCATATGAGGGTCTGGCTATGCCCTCTGTCGGCTTTGTGCAGTATGATGTTGCGAAGGGTGGATATTTGGCGGCTGTTGATGAACACATGGTAAAATTCTGGGGTGTGGACGATGGGAGCCTGTTGAAGATGACAGACGCCGGGGGTGAATTACCGGTAATGATCCGTCAATGCTTTGATATGAGACTAGTACTAATACATATCCTGGATGGAGAACATAATCTGCCGCTTCTTTTTTTTTCTCTTTTGCCTGTACAGACTTCGCCTTGCATGGGGCTCGATAAAGAAGGAACATTCATGGCTGTCACAACCAGTGGCAATGGAATAAAAATTCTGGCTAATGCAGCTGGAAAGAGGATTCTGCACACCATGGCAAAACGCGCATTAGATGCTTCAAGAGCCGCAGCAGCTGTACAACTGCGAGTATATATATACACACATTCGTTCAGCTTAAGTACTTTAGTGACATTTTTATTTTGTTTTGTTTCTGAGCCTGCTGAGATTACTCCACTTTCAGGGACCAAATGTGATGCAGAGCAGCAAGCAGAACATGAGCTCAGGACAAGCCAGGAGAAAAGGTAAGACACCCCTTCTCTGAGCGGACTGTATAATCAAAGCAAAAAGGAGGGAGGCGAGACAGATGAAACGACAAGATATGTAACTGTTTAAGATTGTTGAGACATGATGCAGTTGCTTATAAGACTCATTATGAATATATTAATTACTGAGAAACGAAAGCAATTAATCAAACATTCATTTCTGCAACTTCTCTGCTCCCCCTATCTTCCTTCCATTTTTCATTTCTGTATTCTCTTGCATCTGCTTGGCATTATGGGTTCATTTTACTGAGAGGCTGATACCAGATGCCACACGAATGCTGAGCTTGCTTTGTTTTTTGCGAAATCATTTTCTTTCACTAATTTTCAATCAAATACACTACCCCATTTGGTTTTTTTTTTTCCCGAACTATCCATTTCGCTCTGTCATAGAGCGAATATACCTCAGATTTTCACTTCTCTAAAGAACGCAAATAATATGTGGATGAAAAGGCTAACTCACCTGTTGATCTGGATGTCAGCTGGAATTGTGTCGTTTGATTGTGTGAAAATAAACTAGATTTGCACTTTCTATTAGTACGAAAATCATTT
>NQLW01000872.1:282623-374134 GCA_002312845.1 Kalanchoe fedtschenkoi
AACTACATCGACATCGCCAAGGAGGCAGAGACAATTTAAACTAATCTCATTGCCCGTAGAATTTGTGAGCAATGAGATTTCGTGCATACAGAGGAGATACGCTCGGGCATACTAGATCAATTTGTCCTCGCTGACATCATCAGGTGGGATCGAAATGTGCTCCACAAACCAAAACAGGTGCACATAATAAGGCGATCTCCCAGCGTCCAAGGTCATGTCCCATAGCTGCTCATAGGTGACCCATAGTCCTATCAATACTCATTCCCAGTTACAGCGTGCCCATCAATTAGTAACCTAGACAGTAAGCCCACATCTTGAAGGTGATTGTCATCTCTCCTCCACGGAAATAGAATGTGTGTGTCTATGATCTCTAATGCTCGACCAAAGTAATGGTTGAACAGTTTGAAAATGTAGTGAACCAAGGAAGTAGTAAGTAAATCTATGTCAGTCTTGATCACACCATTAAAGACCTTACTAGCATTTGTAGTCATCAAGTCCCAACACATACCAATTTCATCAAATATTAATGACCACCTTCCCTTGCTTGTTCAATCAACCATCTCCATGTGTCAACATCAGCCTTTAACAATTCAATCAAGTCCATAAACGTTGAATTGAATTTTTGAGACTGGTTATGGTAAACAATTATTCCCATCATCTTCCTCAGTTACATCTTTCAAACCCTAGTCTGAAAGTTACTGAAGAAATATCTACATATATCCAATGATACGCTCGTGGTGGAGGCCAATCTGGTGATCTCATGGCATGCAGTATGCTAGCATGTCTATTAGAAATGACATACATTTCATCTCTGTCGGTTACTCCCCTCCTAATACAGTTCATAAATCATGGCCAACGTAGGTTATTCTAACTCTCCACAAGCACAAACGCAAGGGGGAACACTTGGTTGCTTGCATCTAAGCCAACAACAATAAGCAAAATGCCCTTATACTTTTCGTACAAGTGTGTCCCATCCACAATCGATATATAATTTCCTGTCCACCTTGATCTTCTGTCGATAAACCACTATATCTAGGTTGGTCTTCTGTAATTTATCCATATACAATGGTAATAAATTGAAAGACTTATGAAAATCACCAAATAAGATTTCCAATATCATCTATCTCCCCCTCCATACTTTCAAATATGATACTACGAACTCATATTTGTTTTGCATCATTTCCTTCGCAAGAAGAGGAGAAATACGTAGTCATTCTTGAATGAACTTCTTAATCCCCAACCAATAAAGTCTTTGTTCAAGTGGAAATTATCATTCGGAATTACGTCATGGTCGCAGGTATGTGAATTATCATACACACTGTAGGCAAGCATTACAGAAGACTTCTTCTTGTCTGCTCGGAAATTCCATCGACACATAACATGACCAACCTCATCCAGCCTACACTTACCATATAGGGCTCTGATTTATTGACCTTGTATTCAACCCGATTCATGATGGAATAAACTTTGACGGTGTGTATCGTCGCATAATTTGATACAAAATGTTGCCCCTTAAATAACTCACATGTCAAATGTGAAGTATCGAATTCCCAATTTTCATCGGGATCAGCCAGCCAATCAGAATAATTGTCAAAATAAGGATAATTGACAAACGTATTATTGACCCTATATATATGTCAATATTTATTTTAGGGATCAATTGCAGTCAAATAAATTCAGAAAGTCCTGAGTTGAACTAAGAGGAGCAAAAGAATTTTTAGGCGCTAATAGTATTCATTTAATTCTAGAGGAAGGATTGGAAATTGTTTAAAAATTAATAACATAACTACTAAGCAAAATTGGAAACTATGGCACAGAGTTAGAATCAAACATAGAAGATAATCATTATAGGATTTCTACTTCACCTATGTTGCACGCAATACTCATCATGTTATTCAGGCACAAATTAATTATCCAAACCATGCAATTCGAATACTACGGCATTTCGTTCAAGAATTTACCACGAGTCCGACTTCTAGGTGTTTCTACATGAAAAATTATGGACTATAATTGATTTCGTATTGTGTTATTTCCCAATTCTTATCTTCGTAGCTCTCAGATGCTAGTCAAAGAGTGACACACAAATATTTCCTAAACATGCAGCGTGGATAAATAAACTACTCAATATTCCTAGACAAGCTCTCAATTCTAGTCTTCGGTTGACTAGGGTCATTGATTGTAATCAATAAGACAAGGGGTAATAGATTCTGATTCTGATCTTTGTGAGATGGAATAGTTTAACATAGAGGGTAATTGATTTAATCTTGAACTAAGTTCTTGCAGCGCACGTATTTAAACTCTAAATAACTACGCATGACAATTCCTAAGACAAGGGTGTAAGATCCTTAAGACAACCAACCATACACATAACATGTATATATGTAATTCACAGAGATATGAATAATAATGGATGAAAAATATTTAATTAATTAACATGAATACGAGTCTACAATAATCTAGGATCCGTATGACCTTAAGACAAAGGCGAATACTCAATACGCATAACTGAAATTATAATCATAAAATAATCATAAAAGTAAAATAAGAATGGCAGAGGAAAACTTAGTCTTTTAAAGCTACAACTCTGGATGGAATTCGTCCATTTGGCCTTTCTGGCAGGAAGATATGGTGTGGTGACAAGTTTGTCGGGAATTGAGCCCATGTCTCTTATTTATAAATAATATGCCTTTTTATAGATTTTGATAAATCTATATGTTTTAGAAAGATAATTGTGGCCTAAATCAAATTACTAAACGCTAATTATCCATCAGTCATATGTGGTCAACTCGGTTAAACTAGGCAAAGTCAACTTAGTCAATCCTTATAAAGTCGACTCGGTTAACTCGAATCAATTCTGGTCGAAGTCAATTTACTTTTTTAATTTACACTTTAGCCCCTTAAGTTTTCACCAGCTGACAGGTCAGCCCCCGAACTTCAAGAAATTACACTTTTGTCCCTCAAGTTTTGCATCTTGAAAAATTTACCCCTAAACTTCTGAAAATTATAGTTAGACCCTTAAAGTTGCCTTAGTTTTAGATTGTCCCCTAAAGTGTTGTAGTTTTACAGATCGGCCACTTAAATTGTCTTTTTCTCCATTTTGACCTGATTTGCATCCTTTTCATACTTTTTTTCTCTTTCGAAGCCACTTTACTTTATATTTAACCTACATGAGATAAAATCAAGTATAAATCACCTATAATTACTTGAAAATGATCAAAATATTATTAGTATATGCACCTAAAATAATCATAAACAAAGGAGTTTTTTCAACAGTGATGGCATCCATTTCCTTTGTACAACTACCCTATTCAAACTTCATTGGATCTTCCATGGCATGTGAACTCTTGCCTACTTTGATATTTATCATTCCTTCTACGATAGTTTCATACTCACCAATAACAAAACTATCATCCCCATTCTCCGAAAATAATTCTTTATCTATGTTTTCCGCATCACCAGTTTCCTCTTATAACTTTTCTAGTTGCTCGTTAATAAACTCATCAACAACTTTCATATCGATTGTCAACATTTCAGCGTCATCAAAAAAATTGTTGGGGCATCATTTCTATTGAATGAAATCATCAAACAAGTGCCTTTAATTAGATAATACACTTGACAAACAAGTGGTCCTACAAATTCTGTGACCTAATAACATTATTATTCATGTCCAGGCTTCAACCATAAAAATTCCTATACAATTCACACTACGGTAGCCCGAAACCCTAAAACTCTAATAATTCCCCAGCACACCCATAACTACAACACCCTAACTATATAAACCTTGCAGTTAAACTTACCGTGATGTGGGCGAAAGAGGGCTGACAGCAGCGACGACTGCAAATCCAGGCAAAAGAGGCGCCCCACTTATGGAGGCGACGACGGATGGCACAGGAGGATGATTTGGACAAGGAAATGAAGAAGAACGAAATGAAGGGGAAGGGCCTCTGTGAATTTTGACCAGAGCTTTTCGCTCTATCAAAGAACAAAACTCGTTAGATGATTTTTGCTTTAGTGAAAAATGAAACCCTTAAGCCATTTACATAATTCAATAAAGAAAAAATAATTTTTGCATTACCATAGAGTGAAAATCTAGTTTCTTTTCCCACAAGCAAAGGACGCAATTCCAATTGGTATCCAGATTAACACGTGAGTCAGTCTTCTCACCCACGTGTTATGTACATTCTTTGGGAGAGCAAAAATCTTAGGTATTTTGGTTTTATGGTTGAGCGAAATAGGTAGTTTAGAAAAAAAACCATGTGGGGTGGTGGATATGATTGAAAACAAACGAAAGAAGTTGGTTTTATAAAAAAAATCGAGCTTGCAGCATGGCTCTCAGATTTTCAGCAAATTGTGGGACTTGTTTTATAGACACAAAGCCACACGCTAAAAAGCAAGATACGAAAATATAAAAGACCAGTTGGCTCTAGTCGTCAGCATGATCCAAGAGCAGAAGCACCTGCAAAACAATAGCCTCCCCACCAGATAAGACATCAACCCATGGAAACACCCAAATCTTCTGGGACCACTCCCCTCCTGCTCACCATGTTGAAATTTGTTTCATTACACCAAACTTAAATGATTTAATTTAATTTTAATAATTATGTGTCCAACTAAATATAACTAATACATTTTTATCAATGGATATTATCTAAATTATGCTTAAAATCAGTAAATAAAATTAATTAGAATCAAAGTGAACTTGATCAAATATCTTTTATTTTGTTTTGTTCGATTTATGACCGTAAATAAAATTAATTAGAATCAAAGTGTACTTGATCAAATATCTTTTATTTTATTTTGTTTGATTTATGAGTATGGATTTAAAGGAGCAGTTGATTCTATGATGAAACCAAGCTTACTCGGTTTGATTTCTTTTAACAGTTCTCAGTCCAAAATAAGTAGTCATTTATTTATCTTAATTGATGACTAAGTCTAAAAGATAAATATGTTGCGCTTTTCTCAACCCATGAACTTTTTTCTTTATTGTTTTAAAATTTCAACATTTCTTTTGGTTAGAACTAAATATTTAGACTAAAAAGTTTAAGCGTTTAGATAGATCCAATGCTCTTTATGTTTAACTCGGACTTACCGATGATAGAGTTTAGGGAAAATTTTTAAATGGTGTCCCGAACTATCATCATTTCGCCACTTACGGTCCGAACTACCAAAATTTACAAATGGGGTGCGATATTTTTTTTGACTAATTTAAAATGCTAAATTGGATTTGATTCATTAAATACGGTTGACCTTATTAAATTTGTATAATAATATAGTCGATTTAATAGGAAATATATGAATTCTTTATGTAAAAGAAAACTATATCATTTAATTTGATGACAAATCAACATAGTTTTAGTGAAGGAATGTAATTGTAAATTTTATTTTACAAAACTAGCTAAAAGTTTTTTTGCAGCTTTTTTGTCATTTAGATAATTCTGACCGTAAGTGGAGAAATGACAATAGTTTGGACCCCATTTAGAATTTTTCCCTAAATTTTAATTGACTGCTTCCTACTATCAAAGTTAATTGTAGGATAGTAAAATAATGCACATCAATCATTGTGTATCATATCAAAGACTTCAAGATAATTGAATTGTAAAAGTGTACTTCCTAGTGAATTTTTAATTCTATCAAAAAATATACTACGTGACTACTTATTTTTTATCAAACATAATTCAGTTGTTTTTTGTTGTTTTTATTTTTTGTATAAAATGTTCTCTATTACTATTTTTTTTTATTTCTGCTAATCCAGTTGAAGCAATCATACATATATTCCTGCATTAGTTGGCTCACTCCTAGGGCCGCCCTCAAGGTAGTGCAAGTGGTATGATTGCACCGGACCTCCAATTTCGGAAGGCCTCCAGCTCGAGGCCTCAACATGAGGGAACCCCAAATTTAAAGCCTCTCACATGATGATACCCGTGACAAAATTTAAATATAAGCAAATACAGGATAGAAGGCAAAAGGAGTAGTTGTCATATTTCAGATTGATGAGAAATCAAAACAAAAGGGAAGAGAGTTTACTACAAAAAAAGTAAGACATAGATTCAATTTATTAAGCTATTGAGTGACTGGTCTTTTATAAGACTTGCAATCTCAAGTGAAGTTCAATTTTATGTTGGATATTACTTTTTGAGATGTATCCAAATTATTAGATTTTAGTTATGGTCTAACTGCGAATTTCAGCTTTATTTGACTCCCGTATTTAAAAATTGGTATCTAACATCCTGGTTTTGGGCACACACCTCCTTGTTTTAATTTTAAATTTTTTGACTTCATTAATAGTTACTGGAAGCGTTGATCTTTTGACCACGGGATCTGCGTTGGGGTTCTAGATCGTGCGCTATGTTTTCAAACAGTCATTTTGTTGGGAATACTTTCCCTTGCCTATGTTTCAGCTAGACCTCAATATGGTGTTTCATAGGGCATTCAAGTTCCTAGGGTCAGCCCTGCTCACTCCTTACCAAATGCCTATTGAGTGTGACAACATCCTTTCTTTCAATGCAAGATAATTTTAATATTCATGTCTACACCTCCAGTGGCAACCACTTTAGCTATTCATCCAAATGATAATAACATATTAACACGGCCGGCCTTAGGAATTTGAAGGTCCCGTGCAGCACCATATATTTAGACCTAACTGAACATATGTAAGGGCAAATGCCCCCAGCAAAATGGCTGCCTTGAAACATGCACAGGGGTTGTAACCCTAACACAGATCTCGTGGTCAAAAGACCAAAAATATTTGCAGTAACCATTAATGAGTCAAAATATTTAGACTAAGAAATTATGGCAAATGCTTGATATCAGCTCACAAGATGGCTGCCAATACTGATTGGCTCCAAACAAAGCTGAAAAGTCTGAATTTAGGCCATGTTACAATCTAATAATTTGATCATAACTCAAAGACTAACGTTCAACACAAAGTCAAACATCACTCAAGATTACAAGTTTATCAAAAGACCAATCACCTGAATGCTTAATGAATTGAATTTATGTCTTGCTCTTTTATAGTGAACTTCATGCCTTTCTATTTTGATTTCTCACCAATGTGGAATATGGAAACTGCCCTCTTTGCCTTCTGTCTCACATTGCTTAAATTTATTTTTCATCTGAGTGTCCGTAACTATAAATATATGGACATTCATCAGCAGCTTCTCAACTTCATAGCAATCTGCTTGCCATTATCATGGGTATTATCCTGTGAGATGGTTTAAATTTGGGGGCTCCCTTGTGCGGAGACCTCGAGTCGAAGGCGTCCCTTATGCGGTGGCTTTGAGTTGGAGGCCTCCTGAAATTGAAGGCTTTGTGTAGTTACACTATTTGCACTATCTTGAGACTGGCCCTGCACATTAGACTTGGGCACGAAAGACGCATCTATTCAAATATACCATAACCTAAAAAATAAATTTTTTTAAAGTTGAATGTTCAACTTAGATATACCATTTCTTGAATAAATGAGTTGTTTTGTGTTCCTTTTGAATATTCAACTAATAATATTGATCTTTTCAATATTCAAATGCAACTAATGTCAGTGTAGCAACATAGAACACCACATGTTTGTAGATTTTTTCAAAGCTCAATAATCATAGTAAGAGAGTAACTGGAATGTGCTTTTTGTTGGCATAAGCAGAAGAAAAATGAGAATTTGAGGAAGGCAAAGTTGCTTCTCATGATGTAGTTTTTTAAATTTTGTCATATATAGATAAGAGAGAGAGAAAGTTATTTATAGTATGGAATACAACTCTTACACTACCAAATGAATTGTAAGAGAAATGACTTTTCTAGTATCAAAGGAATGCAAGAAGTTTTCAAACTTCTCATATTTAAAATAATGGTTATTAACTTTCAAGTTCTTAACATTTCAAATAGTTGTACTAACTTCATGATTAAATAACAAATCAACTTTCAAAATCTTCAGCCAAGTCTAATGTGCATCGTCGGTCTCAAGTTTTCTTAAATTTTTAAAAATTTCTTTGATGATAGTTTTTATCAAATAATCTACAACTAATCATGTGTATTTGTGAATTTAAGGCCGGTCTCATCATTGTTCACTAAACCCCAAATGTAAGGCTGTTTCACCTTAATGTTTTCTTTGAACATGTACGAAGATTGAATTTTTACTCATAAAAATTGCCAACATATTAGAACAATAAATACTAATAGATTTAGTTGCTTATGTTCAAGGTTATTGAGATGACTCACTAATAACCTTGGATTGAGAACATAAGAATACTAGTACCTTCCCTCTTCATCTATAGTAATGACTCACTTGAGCTTTTTTTAAAGTAGAACACAATTTTACTATTCTAAGCTTGAGGTGCTTGTTTTAGTACCTAAAGCGTTTTGTGAAGGCTATGTTCTTTGTCTTCTTTGTCTTTTAGTACCTAAAGCATTTTGTGAAGGCCTCGCCATTTAAGAAAGTAGATTTTACATCCAATTAAAACACATATAACTCGAGTTGACAAGAAATATAAAGAATAATTTTGATAGTTTCCATATGTGCCATCAGTGCAAATGTTTCATTGAAATTCACTCAAGGTTATTTTGGAAAATCCTTCGTAGCCATATAAACCATATGATTTTACATGGAACCGTCTTCATTATATTTAATCTTAAAATCTAATTTAGGTCCATTCCGTTTTTTTCCTTTGGGGGATCGACAAGCCACCATGCATTATTTCGTTTAATTGGACTCATTTCATCATTTATTGCATGAACTCACTACTCATCCTTAGATGCTTTACTGTAGGTTTGACGCTCACTAAAAACGAATATCACATTTGTTATTTATTACATATATTTTAATCAACTGAATTTTCAAGGTGAGTTTTCATAACCATGACTTTCAGGACATGTATACTTGGTTTCTTGAGTATCGGTTGAGCTTTAAGAAATATGTTAAGAGGAAGTATTTGAATAAGATTCCTTGAACTAACATGGAGCAGGATCCCATAATAAGATAGGACTTTCATTGGTGTGTCACTTATCCGATTCTACAATGATGTTTCGTGAAAGATGATATCCCGAATGGCACTCAGTTAATTTATGTGCGGATTTAGCCGGCGATAACTCTTTAATTCATAAACATAATAGTTAATATATAGATTTTTTTTTTCTTTCTCATAAATATTTTTCTCTTTTCCTTGCTAAAACTAAAGCATAAGCATTAGGAAACACTTTAAATTATCCACCAGCTGCTTTCGTTTTGAATCAAGCTTCATAATGAGTTTTTCCATGAGTAGTTTATAGTTAGAATGATTCAGAATATATGTAATCATAATTACAATTTTGGCCTATATCATATTATTGTCAATTTGAGAAAAAAATTGTAGAACTGTGGCATTTAAATCCATGTGAGACCATAAAGTTTGCAGCAGACTTAGGAGTTTTGTAATTCAAATGGCTCTTGATCTATTGATCAAATATTGTTCTGCTTCGATGGCCGAGACTTCCATCAATACATGTTGAATCTCCATGATTCTAACAACTATCTAATGTGTGAGTAATTTTTAGGTGGACTGTTGTTCAACATGCATCCATAGAGCATACCCAAGTAGGATATGCCACTTGAGAGTTTAGGAGTCAAATAACATGTCTTTTGCATTGATAGATTAAAATAATATTGATTTTTCAAATTTTTAGGTGATGCAACTCAATTGAATGTTGTCCGTGAATATATAGTGAACATAATCCACCTTGGAATCACTCCTAACGTACTGTGTTTCCTTATAAGCCATGACCACAGCTCATTCCATTGTTTTTGAGTCATCTATTCATAGTATCTCTATAAATACTTTCGTGATTCTTACATATATTGAAACGCCATGTATTCATATTTCCAAAATCCATATGGCATCACACAAAAAAAAATCATTGACTTGATTGTTGTCTTATAACTGTCATGTATTCATTTTTCCTCCAACATCCATTCTCTGATCTTGTCTTTCTGACGGTCATCTAAAAGGAAGCGGTGCTAAAACAATAATGCACATTAGGTACGCCATCTATTTGACTTATTCAGCTTTTTGTTCCTAGAAGCAGAAACATCTTTGTTAGGGACAGGTAGGACCGTTCCACCTTTGATATCATCAGATTGACTAATGCTGCCAATTGTTTTCTGAGCTTCTATGTAGACAGTAAGATCTCTTATCTGCCAAAATTTTAGATAGGTGTCAGTTCATTTAAGACCATAGTAGCATGTTGCAAAACAAGTGGGTTTGTGGAACAAATGAAAATATAATACCTGCTCCTCCAAATCGATAATTTGTTCATCTTTCAACTTCAGAGAAAGCATTTCCCTGAAATATAACACATGCGTAGTGAACCAAAGCGTAGAAACTATGATTCTTGACATTACATGAAATAAGTTACTCTATCAAAACCCTCCTGGAATTATATTTTTTACTTGTGTTTACCTCAAGAAGTGATGCAGATCTAGTAAATGCTGAAGCAAATTTGGAAAACTGTACTCAAATTTCAAGACAGGAACAAAAAAACCTATTTGACTAAGAAACAGGAACAAATGAGAAGGACATGCAATTACCTTTCTTCCATTCCCTTGACCTGTGTCCGCATGTTTTCTTGGTTCTTAATAAGTTCCTGATTCATCTATGCAAAAACAAGGGGCTTTTCAGCAGACTATCTAGATAGAAAGATAAGCCATTTGCGAGAAGCCATGCTATTTGTCATTCGTAGAAAGGATGTCAAACTTACATCTCCCACAGCTTTTTTCTCCCTGAAACATTTCTCTAATTGGGAGTGTATGTCCTGCGATTTTGAACTCACAGCCTTCTCTACTGCTTCTAATACAATGCTCTCCCTTTTACATTTTGCCTCTAGAATCAATGTTTCATAATGCTGATAGAGAAGTTAAAAAGGAAATAAACTCACAGCATTCATGAGGAAAACAATTAGCGCCAGAAGCTGAATTCTATTTCATAATGATCATCATCAAATACCAACACTGTAAGAAAGTAAAGATATGAACAAATAATAGAGTTAACACTCAATCATTCTAACAATTTTCAGGGCCAAGTTCTCAAATAAGGTAAAAAAAACTCCACAGATTGCATTTCATTTATCTGTGAAGTTAAAATATAACATGCACTTAATTTTAGTTAACATTTCCCAACTAGTAATCCATATTTATCGAAGAATTAGTCATGAATCCGTTCTTCGGTTATTCAGTTGGCTATATCAAGCATCTCCATTACAACAAAAAAGAGTAACCACACTCACTTGTCGCTGCGTCTCCAACTGGGTTGCCAGAAGACGGTTGTACTCATCCACTATCTGTCACCAATCCAGTAAAGTCAGATATCACAGCTCCAGAAAAATGCAGTCATATCCACATCTTGTTATGTTATGTTGTTTACAGATTTAAACCAATGGCTCTTATAATGACATATCATCATGTAGTCTAATTTTTTTTTACTGTGTCGTAAGATGATAAGATAGAAAACAAAAAGAACGGCTCATCACCGCTTCAACTTTGCTGCTATGGAGGACCCCGCTATATCCTGAATCCTCTTGGAACCCACAATTCCCACAATCTCCTTCGTTTGAAGTGCAGCATAAATTCTTTCCCGTCCATTTTCCGTCGGTTTTCGACTGGTTCAAGCGATGAACATAAGTATCACCAGCATAATCCCACACTCGTTGTGTTTCCAAGTGAAGGGAGTAACAATGTTCCGTTTCTTTCCAATGCCTAAAAGCATGCCCCTCTTTATACCTGCAATGCTATAATAAAATCAATGATATAATCAAACCCAGAATAAAGTTTCTGATTCTGTCAGAATCACTTGGTCACCTTCCACATCCTACAAAACCGCATATCACACACACCCACAGATCCTCCGTTGTTTTACAATCTACACATGATGGTTTGTCATCCTGCTGCTGACAAAACCGGCAGACCTGAAAAGTATAAGAAAGTAGATCATTCATTTTGTAGTACTTGTTTTGTTTCACATGAAAAAGACAGGAATTCAAATTCCAGTGAGTTTATAAATGGAACAAATTTACACTTTAGCTTATAAAAATGGATGACTAGAGAAGAATTTATATCTTAACCTTTGGAAAGCATGAATCCATGCTATGTTCTTCAGATGGCTCTCAAGCATACCAGACACGCATTCACATCTAAACTAGCACATTCAACTTTCTAACCTATCATTACACTCCTGCTATTCAACAAACCATCCTATCATTATTTTGTTTAGTGCATGAGGTATTTAGCCTTTTATTAGAAGTCTGCAAGAGTCCCAATTTCACATTTCATGTAGTGCAGTTTGCTATACCACAAGTATACAGTATATACTAGAGAAAAAACAAACAAAGCCTTCAGGATGGATGAGAAGAACACTTTTCCACACCTGACAGGATAAATGAGTCCACTTTGAGATACAAGAGCATTGGAAGGAATGGTCACAGAGAGCGGTTTGTATTCCGCTCGTGTCCTGGTCAAGTCTCTCTGAAAGACAGAATAGGCTTAAAGCAACAAAAAAAACACTTCTCCTGGAACAGAAAGACTATGCAACAACGCAGCTAAACTCATATGGATTGTGAGAAAGTAATGGTAATGGTGGTGCAACATACCGAGACAAACTGGGCAAGTAGGTAGCTCAGTGCATCCTTCAGGAGATGAAGCAGCAGCCTTGTCATTGTCGGTGTATTGAACGGATTGTAGAGGCAGTATGTGACAGACCTCGGTCTGGTAATAGGAATCCAATTGAATCATCTATGTATTAAAAGGGGAAGAAATGAATAAGGAAAAGTGGTGTGGACCTCAGTGTGGGAGAATCTGCGGCCGTCAAAACTGGCATAAAACTCATCAGCTTTCAACTGATCGGCGAAGCTGATGAGGACACTGTATCGGTCTTCCATGGCGTCATTCCTGATGAGGAGGAGGTGAGAGATGTGGTGGAGGTGGGAGGTGAAAAAGCGGATCAAATCGAAGGAGGAGAGGTAATTGGGGACGGCGACGACGAAGAGGAGGGTAGGGTTAGGGTTAGGGTTGGGAGTGGGAGTGGGAGAGGAAGTTGTGGCGTGATGATGATGATGATGATGGCGGGCGATGGTGCGGAAGAGGTGAACGGCGCCTCTCAGCTGAGCGAAGTTAGGGCTGAGTTCGAAATCGGGGGTCCATTCGGGAGACAGCGGCTGCTTCTCGTCCACCGTGTGCACCACCAGGCTGAACATTTCCGCGATCTGCCGGAGGTTCGAAGTTTCGTCGCCCCAGTCCATTCACGTATTTTGTTGCCGCATTACGACTTCACGACTGTCTTACCGAGATGATTTTAGTGAAGGGAAAATTACCAATACGCTGTTAAGGCATATAAATTATGGGCTTAGGGGATATTCTTCATATAAATTATCGTATTTTAGCGGCTAAATAATATCATTTTATGTTTTTTTTATGATATTAATGATTTCTAGGTTTTAGAGATTTTATTGTTTTAGAGTTTTAAGGATTTTTTAACCGTACTCTAAAACTCTCAATCCTAAAATCTCAAAAACATTAAAAAAATAAACCATAAAACCCATCAAAACTCTAGAAGTCCTAAAATATTAGAAATTTTGAATCATGAAATCCTAAAAACCCCTGAACACCATTCAAGAAGTCATTTTAACCGTTAGGGTACGTAGCTTATATACCTTGACGGGGTATATCCATTTTTCTCATAAATTATATAATTTGTTACATAATATTGAGAATTCACACTTAATCCCATAAATTGTAGATGTTTTTTTGTTTCAAAATTAGTCTTAAAAAAATTGAATTGAAAATTTACAAAATACGGTACCTGATTTGAAATCAAGTGAAAATAATTGTAATTTACCTTTTAAAGAATGTGAACGATTTGGGAAAAGATTTATGACTAATTATCATTTATTTTTATATTTTTCTTTTGATATTATTAACAAATATTTAAATATATAAATATTAAATTTTATTTCTATTTTCGGGGCAGAGGATTATATGTATTGACGGATCAGGATCAAGGAGAACCCGATGTCTCAACTTAACTTGTGCTTCTTTTTGCTCTCATTCTCATCATTCATAAGTATTTTTTACTTATAATTAAGAGAAAAAAAAGTATATATACTACCGATAATTTAAAAATTACAATTATGACTATTAAATTTTAAAATTCACAATCGTTTATATTTTTTGGGTTGTTATTACCCAATCAACCATATAAACCGCCTTACTTAATTTCAATGGAATCCCTCCCTAATCTTGTTACCAAATAATATGATTTTAATTTTTTTTCTATTTTTATTTTTTTCTGTCACACCTTCTCCTCCGTCCTTCCCAACCCCAATGTTGAGTCGGATGCGCGAGCGGCATCCCCACGCAAAGCCTCCGCCCACTGCCGACGGTGCATGCTAGTTTTTTACTTCCACCTCTGACCTGAACGATTTGCTTGTCGAATGTTATCGGTGAAGGTAGCATTTACGGTGAGAAAGCTATTTTTTTCGACGAACCAGAGGGTGAATAGAGTGGATTTGATGAACTATTAGATCAAACCGGCAGAGAATATGAGGCAGTGGTGGGTTGGGGTTGGAGGAGAATAGGGATCGACGGAAAAAATATATCTATATATATAACATAATAGGATTGGGTGCGTTGCGACGCACCCGGTCGGTTCGGTTCGGTCCCGGTTGGTTCGGTTTGATTTGAAATCGGTCGATTCGGTTTTGTTACGGTTGGTTCAATTTGGTTTGAAACTGGTTGGTTCGGTTCGTTTTAAAATGTTAGTGGATCGGTTCGGTTTTAAATTTTCGGTTTCAAATTTCAAAAAACCGGTGACTAATAATTTGGTTCAGTTTTAAATTTTTTTCGAACCGGACCGATCCAAAACCGTCGGTTTGACGGGTACTCTGCCTTGTATATAAGAGCAGAATAATATAGTAAAATCATCTTTTTTGGTAACAAGATTAGGGATGGTTCCAATGAAATTACGTAAAGTGATTTCTATGGTTGATTGAAAATTTGAAGTTACATAACAATCCCGAAAATAAACAATAGTTTATACCCCATTCTGTGTTTTACTCTATAATTAATTAGTAGTTCGCAATTCTAAAAATATTTGTAACACCTTTAATTTTCTTTAATCGTGGCATTGGATTCTTATTATTATCTACCTGAAGGACATAATTGTATATTATTGTCTACATTGGCCAATCAGAATTGCTGATGAAGTTTGTGGAAGAGTGAGTTATTTGCCATTTTAATAACGAAATAGTTTATATATTATTATTTGTATTAATTACAAATCTAATTATTTTATTTGTAATAATTTCATATGTCTTAAGCGATGATGTGGATACGAGGTACCTATTATGCGGAAGAGGGTGATGATATGCTTATACTTAACATATTATTAAGAGTATCTAATTAGACACATATTAATAAATTACATTGAATATTTGTATAGTGTCCCTGATAGTCTGACAGGTCAAAATTTGTGCGGGTATTATGTGTGCAACAACATGCGACACGTAATCGAGAGATTATCTGTTCAAGACCAAACACAATTTGACTTGCAGCAGGTATGAATAAGTTGTAATAGCAATATTTTTTATTTTTAATACAATAATACTTTTTCTTAACTAATCATTTAAAAATGTTTTTAGTTCTTCAGCGCCGAATTCAAACCTTTTCCGATTTTAGAAGTTGACATTATTTGCTTGCCGCTAATATCATTGTTGGGGAATTATTCATACATGTTGTACGTATATTCGTACTGTGAGATATAGAATTTTATATTAAACAGTTGAGGATAAGTCCAGACTAAAAGATACAAATCTAGATCTAGATTATCATACACACATACGTACAGTAAATAAAAGTACCGTAGTGGAAGAGGACGACTGTCTCAATCTTAGAGCACCTCAAACAACGAGCCTATATTGGTATCCACACACAAATAATGAATACCGCGTCTTTGAGTACTAGCTCCTGAAATTGTTAACTCATGACCCTTTCTCACTTGTGTGGAGTACACCAATTATATGTTATCTCATCTTCTGATACAAATCTTAGTCATCTATTTATAGTGAGAGACTAAGTTATTAGATTTTGACTCGTGGGTCAAACCCAGGAACTAATGGGTTTGGTTGGCTAACTCATATTAAAGTGCGGATTGGGCCAAATCATACTCGAGCACATCTCGTTGAATTTTTACCCCAACTGATTTACCCTTCATCATATTATATGCGATCTTATAGATTTATTCATAGCTAGTTGTATGTTAAAACTCATTAATTATAAACGGCTCATGATAAGACATTATAACTCATAATATGAATAAATTGATGACTATTTTAAAAAAAATTATTAATGTGAATTACAACGCACCCAACCATCATGATTCGAACTCTAGAGGTGGGAATTGTCAGAAATCACCTATCACCCACTTTATCACCAGGACTACAACTCTGATGACATAAATTGAAGATTCTTAAAACGACCAAACTTCATCAACTTTTAAATTTATAACTGGTTTAATGATCAAACTGTAGCAAGGTGATGACCCTAGCTAATATTAATCAATTTTGAGAAATTATTAAGTTGTGGTATTTGTGGTGACAATCTTGACAGATTTTTAGATGACAATAAATTGAGACTGATATAGATATTATCTAAGCTAAAATAAAAGGATAATGTGAAATATAAAGCTCACTCAAATGGAATTATTTTTCAAAATTACCCTACTTTTCTAGTCTTTTACATTACATTTTGATTTGTTTTCTATTCTAACCAGCTTACTACAACTGTTGTTTATAACACTAGTTATGTCTATACAAAATGCAATTGTTTACAACAATTTTCGCTATCACGATTATTATAATCATACATATTACGCTTCATTAGATGTGGTTACATATTCAAATTCACGATTAGCAACAACGGTTGGTTTTGGTAGTAATTGCAGCTACTATTAACAACGAGTTTATAGAATGAAAAACAAATCAGGATGTAAAGTACATGGGATAACAATTTGATGAAAGTAGAATATTTTTTTATAGAAAAAAATCACTCAAATTAAAGTAAAATTTAAAAATCATCAAACACAAATTGATGACATTTTTATAATGTGGTCCGAAAAGAATTAAATATATTGATTTTGTAGTAAAAATTAAAAAAATCAAATAAAATAGGGTTTAACAGATATACCGTGTCAGGGCATATAAGTTAAGCACCCTAGCAGCTAAATGATGTTGTATTAGATTATTTTTATGAGATTTGTGATTTCTAAGTTTTAGAATTTTTATTGTTTTAGGGTTTTAAAAAATTTTTTGTTTCAAACTTTTATATTTTAATGTTTTTTTTGTTTCCAATACGACATTGTTTTACAACTCTTAAACCCTCGATCATAAAATTTTAAAAATACTAAAAAAAACCTAAACCTCCTCAAAACTAGAAATTCTAAAATATTAAAATTTTTTTTAAGTCTTGCAATCTTGTGATTAATAGTAACAGGATAAATAATCCCACCTGATTTGGAGGGATAAATAATCCTGATGTTTAAAGCTAAAATCTATCTATTGAGATTATTAATACTTATCCTTTTTACAACCAAACACATTAGATTATTATTAATTATCTTACCCGACTATTAATTCGGGCTACCAAATGTGGGCTTAGGGTACGTAGTTATCCTGATGGGAAATATCCGTTTTTTTCAATAAAATATTAAATAAAAATTTCAAATTGTTTTGAATCAGGTCACGTAATTAGTTTGGGTTGAATTTCAAACTTCATAATTAGGTCAAGTTCGAAATTTCCCAAATCGGTTAAAGGAGTGCTTCTTAATTTTTCCAAAATCAAGCCGTTACACCCCAAACTAGATTAGATACACTTGAAGGTTTCTAAGCCAGGATTCAATTCCTCATGAAATGAAATGTCCTACTTCTCTACTTTATTTTATTTCCATAGAATTTTTCAAATGATCTAGTGGTGCCCGGGAGGGACTGAACTCAAATCTTACAGGATTCATAAGATAGCAAGCCATTCCCTCATTCAACTTACCTCCACTCTACGACATCATCACAGCTTCCACTAGCGTCAAATTATGAGATTCTGTAACTGGTGGACAAAGTGAATTGCAATGAAGAGAAGAAATGAACCGGAGAGTTCAGAAAGAAAGAAACTGAGGGTCAACAGGCCACAATGAACGTGGGGCTATATCTACATTGCAGCAATAGTTACATAGGAGAAAAAATAATTATCAACATCTGGGAGTGGGTAAATCATACATGAATGGCATCATCTTGTGAACAAAAAACCACTGCCTGCATCATTTATTTGCTTCGATGAACTCCCTGTATTCCTTCTTCATCTTGACCCCCGGTACAGTCCTGTGATATGGAAAAATTATTCATTTCGTGAACCACAAATTGGTAGACCGTAACCAGGACTTCATATAATGACGAACGTGGCCTACCTGAGCATTTCTTTGTTCTTGAAGAACTGCACGCAAGGCGTGCCCATGATGCCTGCAGCTTCAGCGACTTCTGGGTCTTCCTCAATATCAATCTCGACAAAATGGACATTCTGATCATACTCATCTATTACCTGCAATAGACAGTTTAACTTAGAAAATCATTTGAGCTAAAACATAGCAAATATACCGATCTCAGTATTTGGTTTACTATTGAGACAAAATCTTTACATTCTCCGGCAGCTACAGACGTGTACTCGATTATGCCATAGAATACCACTACCGGGGAGAAATAACTAATACCTCAACACAGCCATACCTCTTAGTATGAGTGAATAATAAAATACCTTGCTAAGGATTGGCTTCAAAGTTCTGCATGGGCCGCAGGTTGGAGAAGTATACAACACACATAATAGCCTTGGACTTTCATGATAGAGTTTACGCAGAGCATACTGTAGCACGTGTAAAACAAAGAATGAGAAAAGCGAAGAGGACGACCAAACTTTAATTAAGGGGCAAACTGTTGAAATGATGATAAACTAAATGAAGCGGTGAGCAATTGCTATGTATTAATTATGATAGCCGGGGCACTCCACAATGGAACCTACCTGGCCTTTGTGCTTAGTACATGTAATATCGAAACCCTCTTGCACATCTCTAGTTGTCATTTCCTTCTTAACTTCTTCAGTCGGTGGCTGGAAAATTACAAGCATTTTTAGTTTCTGAGAAGCAGTAAGAACAACGCATCACACTGACAACAGAAAATTTTATTACGGCATCTGCATCAGAAAAAATTCAACAGTACGCAGCCTATCTAGGCATTATTTCCGACTCCAGTCACCATCTAAGCATAATAGATAATAAATTAGAGTCCCAACCAAGCACTGACATGCTGAACAAAACATTGTCACTCCATTAAGGAATATGTGTAAGCGAACGGTAGGGATAACAAAACAATTTACCTGGTGGAACTCCACAACAAGATTGTTGTTCACAAGATATCTCTCAACGGATAAAGCAGCAATGCACCCTGACCCTGCTGCTGTTATTGCCTGCCTCCACTCATGGTCCTGAACAATATATCATAATCATAACATATCAGATTTGCATAGACTCTTGAAATAAGCAGAATAAAATAGCATTGGTACAGAGATTAAAAAACCACATCGATACGGATCAGACTAGCAAATAAAGATCCAAACACTCACGAAAGAAAACGAACTATTAAAGCATGAAAGCTTTAAGAGATTACCTGAACATCTCCGGCAGCAAATACACCTTCCGTAGAAGTTCTTGCTGAACCTTCCTCTACTAATACATAGCCTATGCTATCTAAGTCAACTTGACCTGCTAGTAATTGACTGTTAGGTGAATGGCCGATACCATAAAACAATCCCTTCGCCTCCAAAACAGATTCCTCTCCAGTATCAGCTTTTCGAATCAAAATACCCGACATTTGCCCTCTTGTGTTGCTTACAATGTCCACCGTCTCAGTATTGTAGTGCACCGTGATGTTTGGATTGTTGAGAACTCTGAAAATTCGCCAGAATTAACCTGTTAAAAAAACATTCAGGAGTTCAAACTGACGCTACTTTAATTATTGTCAACTAATAAACAACCCTAACCCTCTACATATCATTCCACAGCACAACCGCATTCAATTTATTTAACAGTTGTACCTTTCAAATCCATTTCAATCAACTTAATTTATTTCATATGGTTTCTTCTTTATAGGCATTGCATGTATTAATAGATACAAACGATAGCACTCGTGTGAATCATTATCTAAAGTTGATGAAAGACTTGAACCTACTTTAGCTGGCAAATAGCCCATGTTAGCAAGCTGAAATAAGAATAAGCTCTAGGACGCACCTATGAAGACCAAGACTATAAACAAGATTTTGCCAAAAAAAATTTACAGGGAAAACCAGATTGTTCCTGAACAAATGCAAACGTTCCACTGACCTATCTTGCATTGCTCTGGAAGCCCGCATTTGGTCCTTCCGGACAAGCAAATGAACATGACGAGCATATTTAGTCAAGTATAATGCTTCTTCTGTAGCAGTATCACCTCCTCCAACAACAGCAAGAACTTGTCCTTTAAACAACGGTGACGCTCCATCACATATTGCACATGCGCTAATTCCTCTACTCCAAAACTCATCTTCACGAGGCAATCTGAGCCTTTTCGCAGTGGCTCCAGTGGCGAAAATGATACTGTGGCATTTTACCTTATT
This sequence comes from Kalanchoe fedtschenkoi, assembly GCA_002312845.1. Lineage (NCBI taxonomy): Eukaryota > Viridiplantae > Streptophyta > Magnoliopsida > Saxifragales > Crassulaceae > Kalanchoe > Kalanchoe fedtschenkoi. The sequence goes on from NQLW01000872.1 coordinate 303,316, forward strand.
TTCCAAGTACAATTGTTTCAGTTTAACTCATTAATGATTGCCGCGATGCATTGAAAGTAGATGTTATTGATAAAATAGCTCCTCGTTCATTGAAGGTCATGTGAAGTGTTTAAAACACCGTGCTTACGATGCAAAAAAAGAAATGTTCAAGAGATGGTATATCACCTCACGTTCGCTGCTTTGCACGACAAATGGGCTAGTTTTGACGTTAAGGAACTCGACATCTTCTTGATGCAGTTCAGCACCCCAACGCTCAGCTTGACGCCGCATCCTGATCAAGTAACGGGAGAATGAGTGTGAGTCCTCATAAAGTATTCTGCTTTACCCAAAGTAAGTACAATTACAATAAATAGCACTGGGAAAACTGTTTACCTGTCCATCAAATCCGGACCAGTAATTCCATCTGGGAATCCGGGGAAGTTCTCGACTTCAGTTGTTGTCATTAACTGTCCCCCAGGAACACCACCAATTTGGTAGCCTTCAAACACAACAGGCTTCAAATTAGCCCGAGCAGCATATACGGCAGCAGTGTACCCAGCAGGGCCGGAGCCAATGATGACAACGTTCTCAACCACATTAGCTGCAATAAAAAGCAAATCAAGAAGCAGCAGCCGCCACTGGTATCATTAATAGAAGCTCTATTTACGGCTATATGTAGATTGATTACAGACAAGAGTGTGTATGTGTGTAAGAGAGAGAGATGAAGCATACATGGGGATCTGATTAATTCATCAGAAGCTGTGGCTCGGATACGGAGAGGACGAGGAGGAGGGGGGCGAGAGTGGAGGCGGAGCGAAGAGTTGGAATTGAAGAGGAAAAGGGTGAGAGATTTGGGAGGCAGGAGAGGATGCGGGCAGATGGATGCCATTGCCATGGGAGGCGGAGGCAGCAGCAGCGACACCCAATTATCTCTTCCTAATCTTTTTTCTTCTACCTGTTCGCCTTCCTGTCCACTTGAGGTCGGGTCCCCATACACACAAATTCATCCAAATATTCCGAGCCATTTTATTACTACTAGTTACATTTTCTTGACTCTTGTTCATTCATTCACATGTTATCCTTGTACTTGTACTCCAATCTGTCTCATAATAATCTTGTAACAAATTTATTATAACAATGTTTTAGTGAGATTTAGTGTCGTTCAGTAAAATTAAGAGTTGAATTCTGAATGATGCAATAATTCTCGTTTTATAAATTATAATTGACACATATAAATAGAAAATAAATTTAAAAAAATTCACAAAAAATTGTAAAACAATCAGAAAAAAATAAAAAAAATTACCTGTTTCATTTATAAATATTAAAATAATGGGAAAAAAATCATAAAGTCATATTTTTTCTATTTTATATCTTTTAAAATAAATATATATAAATTTGATGATATACATAATATTCATCACTTGCATATGTGAGTCGAACAAAATTAAAAATGAGGTGTTACAAAGTCCAGAGATTTCAAGATAAAATGTGCAGAAGCTGAAAAAGAAAAAGAAAATGACAAACTTGTTGCAAAAAAAAAACCAAAAATGTGATGAAGATATTGATATCCAGATGAATGTGTGATTTGGTGAATTTATGTAGTGTTTAAATGAATACTATTGTGCTTTTTGATGAAAAATATGTTATGTTCAAGTAAAACTGTTACATAACTGTTGCATATATAAATAAATCTGATGAATATATTAGCATTTCTGATGAAGATCTTACCAATTCTGAGGAATAAAAAAAATTGATGAATATCAAATCATAAAACTTTTATGATGAAATTATAAGATATTCTGATGAATATCCAATAAATTCTTATGAAGATCAATGAATTCCTGATGAATATGGAAGCAAAATAATGAAAATAGGCCACAAAAATTATCTGAAGAATATAAGAGTATTTCTGATAAATATTAACACATTTCTGATAAATATGAAATTAAAACTAGTGAATCTAGAATCATAAAATAATCTGATAAATTTATAAACATTTCTCATGAATATATTAAAAATTCTGGTGAATATCCAATGAATTCTGTTGAAGATCTTTGCATTCCTGATAAATACGGAAGCAAAAATAATGAAAATAGATCATAAAATAATCTGAATCATATATAAGCATTTCTGATGAATATGGATGCATTTCTGATGAATATGAAATTAAAAGTTGTGAATCTAGAATCATAAAGTAATCTGATAAATTCATAAGAATTTCCGATGAATATATAAGCAATTCTGATGAATATATTATCAATTCTGGTGAATATATAAGCATTTCTGATGAATATCGATCCATTCCTGTTAAGTATGAAAGAAAAACTAATAAAATATAGACAATAAAATAATTAGACGAATGTATAAGAATTTATTATGAATATTGATGCATTTCTGATGAAGAACGAGACATTTCTAATGAATATAAAACCATAAAATAATCTGATAAAAATTGGAGTAATTCTGATGAATATATAAGCAATTCTGGTGAATATCGAGACATTTCTAATGAAGATTGATGCATTTTTTATGAATATGGAAGCAAAATTAATAAAAAAGATACAATAAAATAATTTCTGATAAATATAGACCATAAAATAATCTGATAAGTATAGAAGTAATTCTGATGAATATATAAGCAATTCTGGTGAAAACTGAGACATTTCTAATGAATATGGAAGTAAAAATATGAATATAACCATAAAATAATATGAGAAATATAGAAGCAATTATGATGAATATATAAGTAATTCTGATGAATATCGGGCATTTATGATGAATATCGAAGCAAAAATAATGAATATTGACCATAAATAATCTAATTAATATAAGAGCAATTCTATTAAATATATAAGCAATTCTGATGAATATCGAGGCACTTCTGATGAATACGAGAGTAAAAATAATGAATATATACCATAAATTAGATACCAACATGAATTTATAATTTTTTATTATTTTAATGTTTATAAATCAAACTAATACTTTTTTCAATTTTTTCTGATTTTTTTACAATTTTTTTGAATTTTTTTTAAACTTTATGGATATTGGGTAATAGTGTCCAAAACGACGTCGTCTCCGGGAGCAGGTGCTCCCGGAGCACCCAAGAATTTACTGAATGATGTATGAGGATTTGAATGGTCAGAGTACTGGTCAAACCACATCTGATTGTTGAATGATTTACTTTCATTTGGTAATTTATTTTTTAAGTATCTTAATATATAATAATTTATTAATATAAAATTAAATTATAATTATAAATATAATTTGGGAACATAAAAACAAAATAAAATTTATAATCATCTTAAAAAATAGTATTTTTTTATGAAGTGTGTGATATTCTGATTGAAGAAACTAGCTGCGGTTGGCATTGATGTGATTCTGATTGAAGAATCTGGGCAGAATTAATTCCAGAAAGATATAAAAAATAAAGAGATAATTATAATAATCGTATAGATATTGCCTCTGAATGATTCAGATATAAATTAATACAAGGGTGTTCTTGCACTCAAAAAAATATCCCTATCATTCAAATAGTTGCCACATTCATAATCCACTGTTTGTTCCCTACTCCGTGACCCCTCTCTTATTTCAACATTCAGTGATCCTCTCGAGATGTCCCCATCATTATCAGCATACAAGTTTTCATATCCATCATCGCCATCTTCGAAAAATAATTCCCTAGAAAGGTTCTCATCTTCTTTATTCTCTTCCTCTAATATTTCTAACTGTTCATCATTATATTCATCGACAACTTCCATGTCAATAGTTTCTAATGTCAATATTACAGTACCATCAAACTCACACCTTGAGTGTGCCATTGCTATTCAATGTAACAATCAAAAGAGATGTTGTATTAGTCAACAAAATTGAGGTACTAAAATTTTTCATCACCGACTTTAAATTAGTCAAGATGAATTCAAGATCATATTATCTTAAACAATTCAACACTCAATGAAGCCTAATCAAATCACATCCAAACCTATCCTAACAAATCCTAAAATCAAATACTTTGACCTAAAATTAAAGAGTGAACAAAAGTGAGCAGAAGAATTATCAGTGAGGGATAAAGTCACAGGCGAGGGCGATCACAATCGGAGACTGCAGCTAGAGGGGGCACTTCGGAGACAAATTTATTTATGTAATTTTAACTTTAATTTTTTGGTTATGTACAACAAAATTTTGTTGATTCAACTTTGATGTTCATGATAGTGAATAAAATGAATTTATGATATAGCAAACAACGAAGATACCATGTAGGCCCATGATGGGGCACTTCGAAACCATGTGTTGTATTTGTTGTTTCAAAGAACAAAGATCTATTCAATCTTTATTGTATGAAACAACAATGATCAATTTAAGGTACAATTGATAATAAACCAAGATGGAGGATGTAGAAAAGATAGCAAACAAAGCAATTGTGATAGTTTTGAAATTTTTCGAAGCTCGGTTCGAGTGGAAGCGGCTATAAAATTTCATGGAAGGGAGTAGAAAGATAGAGATTGGTGGGGGAAAAAGATGGAAGGGAGATTGGAGGGGTGGGGTGAAAGATGGAAATAAAAATCAAAACTGCACATTTTTCTTTGTTTATTGTAATTATTACATCTGCTCTTGGTTTTTTTATATATTCTATCCTACTTTTACATCTTGGTTGCTTACAACAATGAATACAAGTTAATTATCTTTGTTCTTCAAACTATGGAGATAATAATTAATTTCATTGTTGTAAATAAGGAAAACCATTTTGACTATGTTCGTTATTTCAAATAACAAAGTTTTAAACTTTTCTGTTTGAAACAACACACTTCATTTAAGATTAACTTCATAATGAAAATGAACGTTGTTGACTGCATGGAAGAATAGCTACCACTAAAGCTATCACAATACACTTTTCATGGTCGCGGGATGCACCCTCCTGATCCCCACTCTTTACTCATTTCTAAATCGTGTTTTAAATTTTATCTGCCGAGTTTCACAATGTTTCCATGAAAGTTTTTATGCTGCTTCTGGCTCTTCTCTTAGTCTAGGTGAGTTCTGATGGTCATAAGGTGAATGGAGCTTCATCTGAAATCAAAACCCTTAGCTCTTTCAAGGCCAGTACCCATTATTTACTCAGAGCTTTAAGCACTTGAAATCCGTCCACACCAGCTACTTCATGTGACTAACAAGATAATTTAATTTTCATCTTTCTTAATCAACTAATTCTGAACTTAACTCTCATAATTCTAACTTCTAATATAACCCAACAAAATAAATTAGTTTTGCTGCAAACTAGGATGAAATAATGTGGTTTTGATTTCAATAATATGAATCAATTAATAATATATACATGTCAAATGGTGATTGACAGTTTCAAATCAACTGCGTAGTTTTAGTTTAATTTTTTTTGAGTTTGCAACCCTTGATCAGATCCCACTCATCATTAAGTATATTTTAAAATAATTTAAAATATTTTTTACAAAAACAATATATATAATTATTATAATATACTTTAATAATGTAATATAAAAATAAATTAATAATTATTTACAAAAAATTATGAAAGTTAATTATTTATGTCAATTTTGATATTAAATACGGGTTCAAGATTATAAAACTATTGGTGTTTTATGAGATTTAGAAGTGACGATACCAAATTATTCGGTTTATTTTATACGTAACTTACTTGATTCTTGGTCGTTTGAGAGTGTTATTTAATGGTTTTAATAAATTTTCATATTCGGGTAGAGTTCAGGTTTTAATGCGAAATGTGCTAAAATGAATTTTCAGATCAAAAGACGAACAAAATCGAATTTTAGATAAAAAGTCACTCTCTGGCCAAGCACACTACTATGTGCACTGTGACGTGGCGAGGAGTAGACACGTGGCACGAATATGAAAGAAGCCAAGACTAAGTCAGCAAAAGGCCTCGCGCTTGGCCAAGCGCCCAATGGATCTTTAATTGGCGCGTGACGCGCATAATGTTTCTAAAATTGGGTCAGCATAAGTGGAAATTTTGTAGGGTCATAACTTTCACACATATGTATGATTTCGATGATTCAAATTGCCATATAATGAGAAAATTAAGATGCGCAATTTCCTAAGCCGGGAGTTAAAGTCTATTTCATGATAGATTTCTGCCAGAAGAGCCAATAAAGGCGGTGTACAGAACTTTCCAAATTTGACTAAAGATTTTAAGTTTCCGATTTCTATCCTTATCAAGTCCAATCTACCAAAGATACTTAGCAGTGTCATCCCGATGTGTGGAAAGCCCTAATCGAAGACGAGAGGTATTGCGCGATAGACTTGGAACTAATTTATAGCAGTCTCTTTGTACTAGCCTTGTTGGCTGTTGTTGTAGCTCTGGCTAGCCGGAATCCGGCGTAGTTGATGCACCAACGATCAGCTGCAACAAAATTCCTTTCTTTCTCAATCAACTTCACCGCTATGCCTCTACAGATATTCCTCAACCGCTCCATCAAATATAGCCATTTTCAAGGTGGAGCATTCTCCTCTTTTAAACAATCCGTCACCCAGCCAGAATCACATTGTATTTCAGCAATTCTTTTGTTGTTGACCCTAACTGACTCCATTGCAGCCAACAAGGAGGACATTTGAGAATGAAATTAATCATGGTTGCTACTAAACGTAAGACAATTGCACTAAACAACATTTCCTTTACTGTCTCTAATCACATAACCTCCCAAGCTATAAATTCCTTTTACCAGGCCATGAAAATTGAGAGTTAATCCCTAAGGATTAGGAGTCCATTTAACACATCTTCCTTTCCTATTTTTTGGCATGAGGACTGGAATATGGAAACACTTGATGGCCATCTCTTTAGCCCGTGATGCTTCCTTGCTATGCACAATCAGAGAATTATATTGTTGCAATTAAAAGACTATTTTATGCTTGATACAGCCTGGATCTTCTTGCTGCTAAAAAATAGTTGTGTTCTTCATTTCCTTATTTCCCAGACTGCTAAGGTGAAGGTAAGAATTTTAAGACAACCATATTGGGAATCGATGGATTTCTTGAACCAAACTAAGCCAGCCTGGTTAAAAAAATTATATTGGAACTGAATATCAAAAATACTTTGTAAGAACCTCCAAACTGATTTAGCAATATCACTGAACAGGAAAAGATGATCCAGAGATTCCTGCTTGCTTGAGGAGCAACAGATGCACTTGGAAGCTATGGGAATTTTGGCCCTCTGAATAGCTTCATCAATAGGTACTGCCTGATTTAGACATTTCCACAAAAAATAACTATATTTGGATGGGATCCATAGCTGCCAGGATTTTTTTCACCAAGATAGAAAAGTTTGAATTTCTTAGAACTAAAAGAGCCAACGTCTAATAGCTTCCAAATAATGTGATCCTCTGAATTTTTCAGATGAATATCTTTTGCAAAATGTTGAAGTTCAAAAGGAAGAGAAGCAATACATGTAACTTTCCTCCTATAGTCATTCCAAATATTGGCAATTGACTCATCATGAAAATTATTTTGACGAACTATATTAAAATCCATTGGCCTCCATTTTTGAGACCAAAAACTGATATAACTTCTACCAATCCTCCAAAAATTGTTAATATTTAATTCTGAAACAATAGGAGCTAAATCTACAGTTCATGGGTGAGTAGAACCATCTACAGTCCATACCCGCAGTGGAGCAAACTTGTTGGAGGAGTGTTTTTCAGCACATGGGTGCTGTCACACTTGTACCCATTTGCCTAAGGATTGATGGGCAAGAGAGGCAAGATCCCCACAATCGTATACCTCTGGTCTGGTCTGATTTCAATCATCATTTCCACGCTCATTGTCTACGTTTCCGACAGACATCAGAGTTTCTGGCAACTCCAATTCCCTTGATCTGTTCAAGTCATTCTAGTTCCGCTGAGGTGGTCAATTCATGAGTCAATCTTTAACCTGTGCGGAAATACATACTACAACCAGTAGTTTCATCTTGATACACCATCAGCAGAAAATGTCCTGTTTTTGCATTGTTATCAGCTTGTACTTTCAGGTGTGTAGTAATTGCTATTCTTTTCAATATTCAACGTCTCAATTTTCCACAAAAAAAAAAAAGGAGCTAAATCTTTCAGTGCTTAGAATTAAAAACTAATGATCTGTCCAGATTGTATTTCTTATTCAGAAACTGAGACCACATTGATTTTCTTTACAAATAACTCCAAGCCAGATTGCTCTTCCAATAAAAATAGACTTAGCCAGTAGTTTTAAAATCAGACCTCCTTCCTAAATAGGTTTAGTAATTTTGTTCCAGGCTATCCAATGAAACCTCTTTTGGTCACCTTGATTCCAAAGAAAGTCTGTTATACACCTTTGGATTTGATTGATGGTTATTTCGGGGATAGGCAACACTAACAGAGCATATAATGGAATAGAATTGAGAACTGAAGGTAAAATTGATAATTTACCTCCCCACGACAACATCTTAGCCCTCCAACTGGAGATTCTTCTCTGAATTCTGTCCAAAATAAATTAAAATGGACAGTTCTTGTTCTACCATAAATAAATAGTTGGAAGAGACCCTTTCTGAAAATTTAAAACATGTTGCAACCTCCTTATGTTGTTCAGTCTAGCTTTATTTGACGCAAAAAATTTGCTTTTGTTTTGATTAATGATCTGACCAGAGAGGCATGGTAAAATCATCTAACAAGAGCATCAAATTTCTCACCGATCTAATCGAACCATTGGTAGATTAACACATCATCAAAAAAGAGCAAATGAGAGGCAGCTTTAACACCTCTTGACCAATGAAATTCCTGAATGTGCAACTACTCAATTTTAAACTTTAGATTCCTACTGAAGACATCCATAACAAGGGTGAAGAGGCAGAAGATAATGGATTACCTTGTCTAAGTTCACAACTAGTTTTAAAGAACCCAAAGACCTGGCTTTGAGCTCTGATAAAATACCAAGATTTGTTGTGCTATCTAAAAATCATGTCAATCCGTCTTTCATCAAAACCAAAGGCTCTCGTAGCTTCATGAAGAAAAGACCGTTTAACTCGATCATAGGCCTTGGATAAATCCAACTTCAGGATCACATTATTTCTCTTTAGAGAAGTTCTCTTTTTATTGTGTAGGAATGAGAGAGAAAATAATAGATCAAAGGGCTTTCAAGAAGCGGAGAATGTCTTCCATGAATCCTCTCATTAAAGCCGTCTGGATTGCCTTACTCAAACCGAGTAAGCCTTGGCAAAAAGAGGTACTCAGACCAAGTAGGAATACTTGAACCATGAGCCAAGGCTAAAATCCTACTTTGACCTAGTAGACCACATTGAATGCTACTCGGACTGAGTGAAACTTAGACTTTTTTAGCCACTAGACCAAGTGAAGGGTCATAAATGACCTATATTCGGACTGCGTAAGATTCCTCTTTCATTTTACTCGGGTCGAGTGGGAGCAAGAGCTACTTTCCTTTAGTTGGTCAGGAGCTTACTCGCTCAAGTAGATTTATAATCGACTGAGTGGAGGTGAACTTATGCAATTTCTTCTATTTTTGCTCAGAATCCCTTAATATTCCATTTCTTCACTATTTTAGGACTTTTTCCTATATGAACATAAAACAACAAACACAAAGGTAAAATGGTCCAGAGACGATCAAAATCACTAAAAAAAATAAAACCTTAAAACAGGTGTATTTTTTCCCGATCAAAACTCCACACTTAGAATATCTTCATCCCAAACAAATAAAAATCATCACTCTGTAAAAGTATTAGGAAAATGTGCCACTTCATAGTTTTATAATCTTAGTATTTGAAATTCAGTTCTCAACTCTACTATGTAATGCAAATGTAGAAAGCAATGAAAAATTCTAACTCACTTTTATAGGAATCACGAGTAAATTTAGCATATGCACCAACCCTCTAAACCCCAAGATGTCTCTTGTGGATGAGTTGTAGTCTCGAGAGGGTTTTCTTATCTGGATAACCCACAAATCCTATTTTGTCTCTTTAAAAGTGGAGGAGATGATCAGTTTAGCTATTCCTTATAATGTAACTACTCTATTGTAAGAATATTTTCACAAAGTAGGGTATTTTTTTTAAAAAGACGTGAGCCTTCATTACAAAATTTTGTATATGATAGAAGAAGTAGTTTTCAATCTAGCTAGGACTTTTGAATCACTAGGCTAAAAAATTTTGATCAAATCTTTCCAACCAGTCATATAAAACTTTCCTGCCAACCATCTATGATAGCAAGGGCTAGTCCACGGGTTTATGGCTCAATCCTCATTTTCAAGTACTTAGACCTAGTTCAAGTCGATACGAAAAGATGAGCTTGGAATGAAATCTTAAAAGAGCAAAATCTTTTAGTCTCAAAGAACTTTTAGGTGCACACAAGGGTGCTCTCCGATAAAAAAAATTTTGAAAAAGTTTTAAGTTAAGATCTTAATTAAAAATTGAGAAGTGCTTGCCAAACAAAAGAGTGAAAAAGGAGGGATTCTGAACTTTGGCCTCAATTTTTGAAGGGATTTTCCAAGATGAAATTTTACATACGGCCTTCGGCCCCTCTTCCCAGGAAACTTTTCTTCCCCTTATTTTTTTAGATTTAAAGTACTTTTTCCCCCATTTGAAAATTTAAAACATTGTTTTTCGAAAATCTTGGAATGATTGAAATATCATTGAACGCTTAAAACTTGTAAATATTCTATGTAAATTTTCAAATAGAAATTCTAACAAAAAAGTTTTCAAATAAAGAAAAGTAGTCACTTAAAATGCTAAATAACTAAGGATTTTAAAAATATTTTTACCGGAGGCCCACTTGTTTGAAAATAATAATCACTTTTTATCTTTCATTCGCCGAAGTCTCATGTAAATTCGAAAAGTAAAATTCTGACCCCATGATTTAAGCTTAGGCTCAATACCCTTTTTGTTTCAAAACAGTTCAAGCAAAGAGAGGTTTTCCAAACCAAAGAATGCTAAGAATTTCCAAACCTCCACCTAAAGCTTTTTTGGTCTTTTTGACTTTTTTTACGTTTTATGGGTTTTGTTTCTATTGTGCAACAAGCATAACTCTAGCAGAATATGCATGAACTATGTTATACCCTCTACTTAAATAAAGCTCATTCCCTTAAGCTTTAAACCCGGAAAGTTAACATAGTGAATGTAATTTAATGTATACGGACTTAGCAATATTAGGGTAAAAAGTAAGCATGATATAATAGTTGTTTCCGGTCATTCCATACTTATAATGAAATCATGACACTCAATAAATACCGAAAACTCACTCAAACTAAATTATAACTACTCCTAATTTAATATTAAAATGTAGACTCACATTGGGGTTTACTTCCCGTAAAAGCCTAGTTTAACGTCTTTGATAATATTTCTCAGGGTTATTTAATCCACCTTCAAATTCTATTTGAAGAACCAGCCTCCTTGGCTTATACATGTTTGTTTGTTGTATGTCTTCTCTTCTTGATGCCTTCCTTTCATAACTTTTGTTGTGTTCTCTCCCGGCCTCCTCTCATTTTCAATGAAATTTGTCAAAGAACTATTCAGAGGCTTGAGTGATATGAATAGAAAGACATACTCATATAAATTGTCTATTTTGATGGGTACACTTGCATTGTTGATCTCATCTAAGTTCTTTTGTGCTCCAAGCTCCACATGTTTTGTTAGCACACTAACACTCAAATCTTCATGTAGGTCGATTGGTGTGTGATAGAACTGTCATTGGACTGCCCTATGTAAATAAATTTATAAAATCTATTCTTACCAGTTAGTAGTAAGTACAGGATCGATCCATTGAGATTAAGTTATGAAACGTTAACAACTAGATAGTTAGTCGTAGTAAAAGACATAAAATATTGGGGGATTTAATGACAAAAGATTATCAGGACAAATAACAAGAAAAATAGAATAGATAAGTGTGTAGTTCATGTAGCTTTGACTTGTGAGATTATTGGTCATTGATAAAAAATATCAAATTCTATTCATACATGGTATTCAACAAAATATACATATCATATTTCAGAGTGCAAACAATTCCTCCTATTCTACATTCATCATACCCTTAAACCAATAATATGAATTCTTTATCTCTAACATGCTCTAGTAGATTGTCAGCCTAGCAATAAGACATACGAAATTGTGCTATTGTGATAGGAAATTCAAACTAAGTTATGTTGTTTTCACGGAACTTAGGATATATTACTATATATGTTCATATCTAATTGGTATTGGTTTTCACCCTCACAATTAGATCTAATCGCCTAGGTTTCATGCAACGAGGCACTATACACATTAAGTTGTCATGCAATTTAATACAATCATTAAGATTTAGTGCAGTAACAATATCAACAGAATGTATAAGCATATATTATCTCACCATAATCATCACGAGTTTACAACACGTGGACTACACAAAAGAATTAGCCACTAAAGGTCATAGACATAGATATGAATTAAATAATAGGAATTATCTTTACAATCTTACTCAAACCTAGGCTAGGCTGTGCTCTCATGCTGCTCGCCACTACTCCTTGAAGATTTTCATAGATCAGTGATCTAGCCTTGAACAACACGAAGCACTTTAAGGCACACAAATCACGCTAAGGCACGCCAGTCACATGTTTTATCCTTCTTCAAGCTCTCTATATATAGGTGTGGATAGCTTAGAACTAAGTTATGAATATAGGCTCTTTACTGACGTAAATATTTAGGAGATAATGATGGGCTTTGAACTTCTTTTTCTTTTAGAAATCAGAATCAAGATAGGATCCAAATTAGAAAGATTATCTATCCAGAGACTTTATTGGTTATTTTGACAGATTTAAAATGAAAGTTAGGCTCTTCTTCCTTGTAAAAGTTTGTAGATAATTTGATCTTTCCATTACCTTTTGAAATGCGTGAATTAGACATCTGGGTCAAAAGATATACTCCTCCAAAAGTTGGAAAGATTATGTAGAATGGATTAGGAAACCGCAGCTGTCGTGCACATGTGTCACTTGTCCCCCACGCGTGCGGCTCTCGCACGCAGCTAGTGACTATGTCAACTTCTTTTTCTTTCTTTCTTTGTGTGACACGTGTCAACTCTTCCTCCCGTGCGACAATGAACCATTGCACGCAGCTCTTGAGCTCACTTGACCACTATCTTCTATCTGATTTATTCTCCTTGTCTGAATTATGCTCCAAAACTGCTCTTTTTAGCACATTTATGCATTAAGACCTGAAATAAGACTAAAATACAAAACTAGCTAAAACCATTAAATAACACTAAAGAAAAATTAAAAATTAGATGAGTTAAGTATAAATGAGACGGAATAATTTGCTCGCATCATAATACCCCATACTAAGTCTTGATCGTTCTTGAGCAAGCAATAAATACTTAGGGCATCATAGCAAACATATGTATCTCATTAGTGAAGTTCATTTTTCATGTATCCGAACTTTGTTATCCATCAATCATCTAAACTTGTGACTTAACTCATATACAATATTTAACAAGCAATCATGGTAAAGACAAATCATTGGCAATCAATCTTATATAGTTACCTTCAGCTCTTTTAAAAACAACCAATAAAGACAATATCAAATATATGAATAAGGAATTCGCAAACCTTACTAGTTATGCATAATTATTTTGCCTACCTTTCACCAAACTGATAATAGGTGGATACCCACATATTTGCTCCACGTTAGTGGGATATGAGCTGGTGGCTTAGGACACAATCTCATATTCAGATGACTTTGACAGTTTAAAATTTATAAACATTATGAAAATATAATATTTTTCTTATAGCTCTATCAAATATGACTCATTTCTTTTTTTTCCTTTTTTTCAAGTTTCTTTTTTAAACTTTTACTCTTTGATTTTTTTTATGACCTTTGGTCAAGATATATCTATTTTATTTTATAAGTCATGCCTTCAAGTAAAGATAAGTTACTCATGTAGCACAATTTTTTGAAATTATTTTTAAATGGCATGAACTCATAGGCAATACTCAAACTAAATCATTCAAGGAAAAGATCATTAGAGACTATCTTAATCCAAGCATCAATATGTTCTTGCAAGGCTTTTTAAAGCTTTCTAAGATTTAAAACCAAGTCATATGCCTAAACCATAAAAGTACATCAAAATATGCATGAAATCAAATCACTTGAATGAAATAATCAACATCTAGCGAAGCTTATTTTTTAAAAAATTATGAGATTATATTATGAGATGACCCAAATAAAACACAAAATAATAAAAATACTTTATTAAATACACTAAGTGATAGTGATGACTTCCCACCCCACATTAAAAATCTACTGTATCCTCACCGTTCATAAGCACAAACCAAAAACAAGGTGGAGATAAAGAGAAAAGAAAGAACTCACAAGTCAGTTTTGGTATACACTGAGCTCCTTCCCACGCGCGGACTGACCAAGTTATGTGCGTGGTGATTCATCCTTTGCACACGATCTCATGTGAATGTCTCGCAAGCCAATTTCTCCTTGTCACGAGCGCAGCGTCTATTGTCATTGTGCGCGACTTCCTCTTAAAACTTTAAATTTTTGATGATTTCCTTCTTTACAAACTCTAGACTATGACTTTATCATAGGTGTTGAGAACTCATGAATAATTAGTGGTTAGTAGTTAGTCAGGATAAAAAAAAAAAAAAAGATAGTCTCGCAAAATTAAGCAAGTGTCAAGTTTCAAGGTTTAGAGTTAGGAGTCATGGTATGTGATCATGAATGTCTACTCCTACTCCTATGGTGGCACATTGTCTCCAATATCTGGCTAATCTCCCATGCGTCTCATCAGCTCATGTACCATCTCCAAACTAGGCGTCTACTCCTCAGTGAGAGCCCTCATGGTGCTCACCGCCTCTTTGAGCTGCAGATTATGCCCCGTCAGTGGGTGCCTCTTGTAAGCTCGTACAATATCAACTGGCTGAGTCAATGCTGGTGGTGGTGGTGCTCTTTTAAAAGGTCCAGGCCCGGAGAAGCTGAAGATGTGGATGAAGATGAGCTCTGCTCGCACAACCCATGCCTAGGTTGTGGTGATATTGGAGGCTCCTCTGGTAGCTATTGGCGAAATGCAGCATCCTTGTAGTATCACCATGCAGTCTGTCCACTCCTTGATACTTGGATAGCTCACGTCTGAACAAATAGGTTCCGATCCAGAAAGACTGGCTGAAGTATAGCTCGATCTGCATCAGGGATGGGTTAAGTCCCACGACTTTCTCCAAGAATCTACTAAGAACTCACCCACATACTATCGATATGGGTTTGGACTTTGGACCGAATCTACTCAAAATGTAAACACATATAGTGGGCAAGGTCAAGAATCTGTGTCTGCACACAACACATCAAGATAAATATCACTAGGTATTGTATCTTGTCCCTACCTTTATCCCTCGCTAATATGGTGCCTCCAAGAACCTTCTAGATGTTAAACAATATGGAATCTCAAAGGTAGGTCACTAGTGTCTCGCTCGGTACAAACATAATATTAGGATCAGTGCTGACTTCCCTCCATAAGCTAGTTAGCTCAGTTATATCCAGATCCTTGATCCTTAAAGCCTCCTCAAGTGTCATCCAAAAACCTGCCTCACTATGTCCAGAGGAGTGTGGTAATCCACTCCTCCTACAGAGAAGTTAATGAAGGGTACCTCATGATTAGCCTGGTAGTCCACCATGGCAAAAAACTTGATCGTCGCCTCCACGTTAGTGTGTGACTCGAGGGTCATCATGTGCCTTCAATTCTTTTCAATGAATAATTTGCTGACATCTCCATGGATCTCACTCTGGTGTAAGAATATAGTCTCTTGGAAGAAACTTGGTAGGATCCTTCGGTTGCGCAAGTCGTGAATGATCTCCTCAAGTGTAAGTTCTCTAGATGCCATAATAAACCTGAGAAATTTCAACTGAGATACTCATCGTGCGCGTGTCACTCTGCCCTAGTACGCGGTTGTCTATGTGCAGCGATCTCAAATATTCTAGTCGAACAATGTTTAGCTTCCAGTGGCTACATCATCTTCCTCTGGTGGTTTGGCGCACTGCAACTTGATGTTGGGAATGATAATTGGCTAGCCGAGTCGATGAAATATCCTTCGAGTGTGTGTCAATCTTCTGTGGCATGCTGGAATTTCAGAGATTAAAGTTTTGAGATTAATAACCTCCGTCCGCGTGACTCTTCAGGTTTTGTTGACCTGATTGTCCTGCACTTGGCTGGCGCGTGTGGGCCATTCCTAAGAGCACGCGCGCGACGACTTCATACTTGGCATATGTCCTACAAAAATGACTCTATAGAACCTCACACTAGAACTTGACTTTGTTAGCTTGGGTTAATGCTCAAAAAAAAATTAAACTTTTTAAATTAAAAGTAAAGAAATAAAGTGTGAAAAACAAATCGAGTTGCCGCTCGTAATGTACCCTTTTTAAACGTCTTAGACTCGACGTTACCTCTTTTGATGATCATGAAAGTCTTCATTTTAGTACATCCGCAAACTCAGGTGTAACTTTCTTGCTGCTTCTCTTTATCTTGCACTTAAAATTCTATTATCATGGAGTTTCTCATTGGGCTTCTTCCTAACTTCCTTAGAGTTATTCTGCATAGGATCTGGTAATTTTTTTTTACCATAGATTTATGTTGTTGCAGCAATGGTAGGATTAATGACTTCTGTTCATTGCTCGATTCCTCTTTTACTCCACAGTTTTCCCTTGTTTACTTTGTAATTTCGACCTGCAAAACATAAGAAATTAGATCAGATTTTTCAGGCTCATGGGCATTATGTATCATACCTATAAGAAATAATACAAGGTCTGATAGTTCTTCTTACATCTCCTTCGGTTCTTCTTTCTGGGGTTCTTCTTATTCCTCCTCCATGATGAATTCCACTTGGTTTGAGGAGTTGAATATGCTCATATGTATTGTTCTGTTACCGAATTGCATGCACAGTCTTCTTTCTCCCACGTCGATCGTGGTTCTGGCTGTTGTCATGAAGGGTCTTCTAATAATGACGACTTGATTTTCTAAAAACCTGTCATCTTTCATTTTTATGACATAAAAATCTGCAGGAATGGTTAAAGTACCTATTCGTACTAGACGATTATCTACTATGCCTAACAGACAAACATAAGATCGGTCAGCTAATGAAATAATTGCTCTTGTTTTGCGTAATGGTCCAAGATTCAGAGTTGTGTATATGTTATATGACATTACATTAATTTCGGTTCCCAAATATATCATGTGTATATTCAGAATTTTTGTGTCTATCATGCATTGTACGATAAATATACTTGGATCATCATATTTAAGGGCATGTCATAAGCTGAGATAGAGGATACCTCTAGCTTGAAGTTTGTCTCTTCTTCTTCCTTTTTCACGTTGGTTTCAGTTTGGACTTGAGGTAAGAGACTAGACAAAGTATTTACTGAGCGAATATGAGCTTTAGAATTATGTGTAACCTATGTTTTCTCTTCTGAACAAGTTTTGTCTTCTGTGAATGAGCATTTGTCGTGCGGGTGCACGCGTCTTTCGTGCTCGGGAGTTTTTCTTCTATAGTAATTCCTCTGGCTGCGCACTCGGTGTAGTATCGGTATGCATGCTAGATCATGTGTGGAAGTAATGGAATCAACTATAAAATTGGCCTTGGATCTCTGGTTTCTGTTCCTCCTCCTTCATATCTAAGGTACTGACATTTGGGTGAAGATTTTTTTGTGTGTGATGGTAACCGGCCCTATAAAGCTCTGATGTCATTATCATCTGTGGCAAGTTGTGACAGTTGTTTTTCCATGTTAACGAGCATTATGTCCATTTTCTTATCACATTCTTTGATATGTTCTTCTAATTTATCAACTCGTACTTCCAATCCACTCCTAGTAGCTCCTTGCTAAGATTTAGGAATAAAAGGTCTTGGCCCGATGTAATGTTCTCATAGCTCATGTTGGGATGATTTTAAAAGCATGGATGGTAATGTGCGGGCAGTGTGGTTCCTTGCTACTACCCTTGGTGATATCCCTTAATAGCCATCAGATTATGCCCCTTGAACTACAAGTTCTAGCCGAGAAGGACACGCATCAGTGGTATGTTTTCTAGACATGCATACCTCGCATGTGTAGGTGTAAGTGGCTCCTACATCATGGTCTTCATGTCTGAAATTTCTAAGAATGGAGCTGAAAGTGGTGGCATTTGGACAAGTGCTATGCTGGTATCTGAGGTTGCAACCTTGAGCACTTTATGGGATCTTGTGAACAAGCGGGCGTTCTCGGCCATCTTCTTTATAATTGTCCAAATCTCCTCGGGATACTTAATTTATATGCTTCCACTAGTTGTTGCTTCGACATCTTCCTTTCTTGTGGTTGTATTCCTTCTACATAGAACTCAAGCAGGTTTTATTGGTCCAAGAATTCATAATTTTGTCACTTGGTGATCAATCTCCTGAAGCATTCATAGTAGTCATAAATTGTCTCATCAGGATGCTATTTCACACCACATATTTCCTTAAGGATCTGAGATGCTTTACCTGAAGGAAAATACTTTGCAAGAAAGGCTTATTGCATCTGATTCCATGTGGTAATTGTTTCTGCGTGCAAATACAATAGTCACTCCTTAGCATAATCCATTAATGAGAAGGGAAAAACTAATAACCTGTAGCAATCAATATCAACTCCAGCTGGCTTCATTGTGGTGCAAACCATATTGAATTCTCACATATGATGTTGGATATCTTCTCCCGTTGTCTCTTAGAATTTAGGGAGTTGATGTATAACACCGCCCCTAATTTTGATATCTTTATCATCAGCTGCTCGTATGCATAGCGACTAATAGTGGAAAGATGAGGCAGTCAGCTCTATAGAGTTCTCCTCTGTCGCTGGTTTTTTGGGCTATCTATGTTACGTTTGCTTCTCGTATTGCATGTGGTGAATCAAATCTTCGGGATTGTAATTGAATGCAAATGGATTACCCTAAAAATTTTGGTTCATATACAGCATAAGTTGATCAGAAAGGTTAGTTCAAATGATTAAACAGTTGAAGCAAAGCTAGTCGATTTGACATAAAGTTAAACTCCCGCGCACTCGGCGAGTATAGTCGTGCGCGTGAGGACTTGTAAAAGAAAGAAACTAAGCTATGTTGCTTTCATATAACTTAGTGTATGTTACTATATATGCTCTTATCTAATTGTTGTTGGCTTTCGCCCTCACAATCAGGTATAAGCGCCTAAGTTTCCTGCAACGAGGCACTACACACATTAAGTTATCATACAATTTAATATAATTATTTAAATTCAGCGTAGTAATAATATTAATATAAATAGAATTTATAAGCACAAATAATCTCACAATAATAATATTAAGTTTACAGCACTTGAACTACACAAGAGAATTAGCCACTAAAGGCTATAGACATAGACATGAGTGAAATAGTAGGAAATGCCCTTACAATCTTACTCAAATGTAAGCTAGATTGTGCTCTTTTGCTGTTCTTAATTGCTCACTAAAGATAGTCATAGATGAGTGATTTGGCCTTGAACACCAAGCACCCTAAGGCATGCAAATCACGCTAAGGGATGCTAGTCACACCTTCTCTCCTTCTTCAAGCTCTCTATGTATATGTGTGAGGCAGTTTAGGACTTAAGCTACGAATCCAAACTCTTTTCTGATGTAAATCTTCAGGAGATAATGATGGCTTCAAACTTCTTTGGATCATAGAAATCAGAATTAAGTTAGGAGCCAAATTAGGAACATTATCTGCCCACAGACTTTATAGGTGATTTTGGTAGATATAAAATGAAATTTAGGCTCTACTCCTTATACAACTTGTAGATTATTATCTGATATTTCCCTAGCCTTTTGAAACGCGTAGATCGGATATCTAGGTTAAAAGATATTCTCCTCAAAAGTTGAAAAGATTACGCAGAATAGAATATAAAACTAAAGTTCTCGTGCACACATGTCACTTGTCTCCTGTGCGCGTGGCTCTCGTGTGGCAACTGACCTCATCATCTCATCGTCCTTCCTTTCATCATGTGACATGTGTCAGCTCTCTCCCACATGTGACAGTGAACCACTATGCATGGCTCTTGCACTCGTATTATCATCGTCTTATGTTCGATTTCTTCTCTCTGTCCGAATTATGCTCCAGAGCTGCCCTTTTTAGCATATTTTTGCATTAAGACCTAAAATAACCCTAAAATACAAAAACTAGCTAAAACCATTAAATAACATTAAAAAATCATAAAGAATTCATTGAGTTAAGTATAAATGAGATGGACTAATTTTGTCCCATCTGTATGCCAACCTCTTCTCCATCTTGTATTTTAGAAATTCCCTTTATCTTCTCAAGGTGGATTTCCGTGAAATTTTTTTGAACATTAGTGCCTGATGGTTCGGCAACACTCATCTCTATTTTCCTAATTCGAGGTTCTTCACTCAAGTTTTCTTCTTCACCAAGCTCTGAGTCTTCATTCATCACAATCTATGATTTCTCGATAGTGTCATCACTAATTAGAAAAGTCTTCCCAATATATCAGCTTAAATTGCGTTAGGGTGTCCTTCAAGATCATTTATACGAAGCTGGGAATCTTTTTCTCAATCTTGTTGAATATTCTAATTCTCTCAAAGTAATCCGTAGCTCGAGCAATTAGTGTATACATTAGGTCTTTTTAGGCTTGTTAAGCCCACTCTAATTGCTTAGGCAATCTTGCTCATCTTGCACCTTGTTGACTTCTTAATGTTCCAGAAATTGGATAGCTACTTTCGTTTCTTGATCTCTAATGTAATCATTGCTTAGCTCAAAGACTTCTATAGAAGCTTCACTCAGATCTTAATCAGGAGTGTGAGCGGTTATACTCAATTTTTCCTTAGTTAAGTCTTGTTATAGTTGGGTACGTTTTTTAAATTTCTCATATTTTTTTGTTCATTTGTTTTCTTGAAATAATTGATCGGATATTAATGTAGCTGTTGATCCTAGTTTAAATAGTATGGAGGGAAGTCGCCATCTCCATTCAATGATGGAGGTGCTTGGTACCTGGGGTCATATTCAAACAAAGGTTTGTTATAAAACTTGAAATATAAGGAATCGTGATCATACCTTCATTCTTCTTCATAGGGTTGTTCTCTCCAAAAGTTCCAATACTATTTGAGAGAAAAGCTTATTCCCCGTATGGTGATCATTTGATTCCTGATTTAGTGTGGCAACCTTTTTTACGCTTTGGTTAATGTAGACCTCTGGACTGTAGATATGGCTTGACAATAAGAAAGAAACATCGTACAGTTTGAAATGGAAAATGGGTTTTTGAAAAAAAAATTATACTTCATAGGGATAGTGAGAGTTAAGCCACTTAGTATTACATTTCTTAATCTATGAGTAACTAAACCATTACTCTTTTGTAACAAAGTCATTTTGACGGTGCATATATCAGCCTTCTATAATTTTGAGATTCAATATGGCTCAAAAATAATTTACACCCAATAAGTTTGGGGTCGAGCGATTAGGACACTATCGCCCACATATTTAACTTTCAATATTAAATAGGATAGGTTTGATAATCAAGTAAGAGGAAATGTTCCTAGGTACCTACTTCACATAGGGCTCATATTCCTACACATGCAAAAATTATTAGGTTGTCTACTTACTACGCCGTGTGTTATAAGACGTCTCATTCAAGATTCATATATACATTAATATCTAGCTCTTAAGAATTTCTTTAACGTGGTTAGCAACTATAATCATTCTTGGTGTTGATTCATCCCGCGACACCGATGGGAAGGGTGAGATGCTTAATTTCTTGACTATGTATAAAAGTGTTGTTGGGGGTCCTACTCATCACTTTTCGGTACCCTCCGATCCTCGCCTTCGGTTACCAGTATTTGATGGCTTAAACTATCCTAGAGATAGAGGTAACTCTAAATCTTGCCTTCATTGGCACGATGCCTAAAGGATAGAGGGTAATATTATCTCGACTTTGATGACTACAAATATTTCGGTTGCTCTGCCGAGTGAAGGGTCGTAAAAGACCCTTATTCAGACCAAATAAGACTTCATCTTACATTTCACTTGCATCAAGTGGAAGCTAGAGCTACCCTCCTTTAGCTAGTCGAGAGCTTACTCGGTCGAGTCGAATTATATTCGACTGCATACAGGCTTACCTGTCCAATTTCTTCTATTTTACTTTATTTTTGCTCTGAATTGTTTCCTTTTGTTCATTTCTCTATTATTTTTAGCACTTTTTCCTATATGAATATATAAAATGACAAATACATAGGTAAAATAGTTCGGAGACAACCAAACATGGAAACGGAACCTTAAAACGAGTGTGTTCTTAGACAAGGAGTAATTGAACTTATTTGTCACCAACATGCTACACTCCATCTCGGAAGAAAAAGAAAGAAATTTCAAATTTTATATAATATAAACGCGCCTTACAAATATTCATTCAATTTCCATAACCTTGTGTCAATGACGGACTTGAAGATTACGACAATGAAGTCACATGGCTTCCATATTCTTATTCAGCAATTTTTGTCAATTGCTATCAGAAGTGTGCTTTCTAAGAACAAATAGCTTACAATTACAAAATTACGAATAGCTTTTAGCAGCCTTTGGAACAAGGTCATCAGTCAGGCGATGAGCAATGAACTAGAGAAGCATATAGTGATAATACTTTACGAGACGGAGATGTATTTACCACCCATATTTTTTGACATCATGGTTCATATGCTAATTCATGTTGTTATGAAAATAAGAGAGTGTAGCCTTGTTTAACTGAGATGGATTCGTTTGACTGTTACATGAAGATGCTTAAAGTGTACATTCGTAATCGATACAGGCATGAGGTTTGTAAGGTGGAAGGCGTCATCCCACATCTTTCAAGAAATAAATTCAAATATGGTAACATCCATATGAACGTAGTTGAGCCGCAGCGTGATGACATCAGTTTAATCCATTATTACAATCTGGAGCTAATGTCTCCGGACGCTGAGATTCAAACGTAGTTATTGAATTGGTTCAAACCGAAAATTGACGACGAGCTTAGCTTTAGTGTGGGAACTGCCAACGAAGGATACGATGGTTGGCTATAGGGCCTATGTCCTCTTTCATCACATGTTGTAGGTATGATATAAAAGTTACTGTTTCTATACTAGAGAGGTGGATGGCGAGAGTACGATCGCAATAGTTTGGATCTTACAAGACATGTCTACTCCACCAAAACGGACATCCGAATCGCAAATGTCTGTTCTTTGCTTCTAAAGCGAGTTGATGAATAAGCTGGTGTACCAGACAATCATTCTTTGGTAATGTGTCCATTTATTTGGTATCCCCATTTTAGTCTGTCAGCGTCTGGTAAGAGAGCTGAGAAACTTTTTCGTGTCTTTGACTAAATTTGTGCCTTATATCATGTTAAAAGCATACCTCCAAGATGTAGTCTACAAGCTGAGCCTAGCAGGTGAAGCTCTAGACAAGGAAGACGTGCCTGCCGCTGGCACACACAAGAATGGGTTCAGAAGGTCAATCTAGCTTTTACCAAGGTGATCATCCCTTAGCAGGCACACACAAACTTTGTGATCTAGTGAATTCTAAGATAGTCTTCCCCAACAGCTTAGCTCCAGTCCTGAAGAGAAGACCCAAGTAGAAACATTCATCAGCAGCCAAGTTGATTACATCAGGTCAGACATCCATCCACTTCCCATTTATCTGCAGCGGCAAAAAATGATATTCAGATATCGAAACAAGCATTTGTGGCGTCAGCCACAGCCCTCGAGAAATGGGTGTCACTAGCAGGGCCGTCCTTGCAAATTAAAGGTCTTTTAAGTATCACAGACCGACAAGATCATTTCATTTGCGCAAGTCAAAAAGAGTGCTGGCCTTTTCCATTTTTCATCTGGTAATGAATGAACACAGTATTGTCAGCATATAAACAAGGAAATGCACTGACCAAGCCTGGTTTCATGTTACTGTGACAAACGTGTTCAAAAATCATGACAACCCAGCTTGTTGAATTTTCATTCCATTCAAGTACTTAATACACAAGTAGAGTCTACAACTCATGTAACATTCTGAACTCATGAAAACTGTTGCATAAGGATCCATAATGAATTTACTACCTACTTTGCCAAAACCAAAAGCATTCCAAGTTCTCCAACCTAAGGATGGCAATACAAAAAAAAAAAAAAAGACAGAAATTGTAATAACAGAAAAGGTACCACACTTCTTTAAACGAATTGTGCCTGTGCCAGTATCTGAAGCTTGCCTCCATATATTATGGTAGAAGCAAGCGAGACATAGTCCAGAAACCCATGTATGGTCCCAATAGAAGGGCAAATACAGTATCCTAGTTAGTGGGCAATTGTGTCTTTAATGACTGAACTGAAAGAAATACGGCTGGTCCTATCTGATCCAAAATTGAACTTGACATCTGAATCATCAACCCGGTCAGAAAAGCTACTTGAAGATGCGAACGAAAAAACAAGGCCGGGTGAAGGCTTCTTGGAGCCAAAGGTATATAACGGAGTGGAAAGCCCCTCATCCACATTTGGTGACACCTTAGCCGGTGTTATTGATGGTGTTGGAGGCTCCGAAAGTAGTCCAGAAGAAGCAGGAACAGGAAAAGTAAATCCTGAACTACTACCAATTGATAACACACTTTTAGGATTAGGCCTGTTGACAGATATTGATGCTAGAGCAGGTTTGTTCCCAGAAGAAAGAGACTGCTGCGTCTTTAGTACAGTAGGCAATTCAGAACCTGCAGCACCGAAACCTGTCTTTGAGCTGCTCTCCCCACCGACATGGTTGGAGACACTACAGGTATAGCTTTTCCCTCCTTTTCCTTCCTGCTGAATCATATAGTCCTGGTTCAGATTTCAGAGTTCACTTAACACCAATACTAGCAAGATTTTGAACTAAAGTACTACATCTCAGAAAAAAACTACATTGAGATTTCATATCGAGAAATTTTTTACTATTTTGGCATGAATAAAATTCATCAAATTTTATGATGCAACATGTTCAAGCAAATAATGAAACCAAACAAATTTATGCAGTTAAATTTTGCTCATCCATACAATTATACAACTTTTATATCAATTAAAAAAAATTAATTAATGAAACAAAAAATCTGAATCTCCAGATCCTGAAAGCCGTGGGACAGAGAGACAAAAGATTCAATGTGTTTGTGATATAAAGTACAAGCGTAATCATCAACAAGTAAGAAGCAAGTTACTCTAACAAATATATGTCAAACTTTAGCGGTATATATGAACATTTAACATTAATAAGGTATTTCTTTCCCTATGTTATGATATTATTTAATCAACATGAAAAAATACTTGACAATTTTGATGTCATGCAGCACGAGGCATTTACATTCATGTGTAAAATACAAAATCGGGGGTAAATACTATCACCATTTTAAAAATTACGGTCATCACTACTGAATTATGAAATTCACGGTCATTTTATATTTAGGGGTTCTTGTGTAATAATCAAATTTACAATTGAAACTTATAATTTATAATTATAATTCAATCCTTAAAATACATTGTTGTTTTAATGAAATTTTCATTAATTCTTTTAACCAAAACAAACTATTTTAAAAAAAAAAATTGATAGAGACCTACAGCCACAACATTAAAAAATTGGAAAACCCTATTATTTGGTTTATCTTATTGAATATGATTTGTCCGATTTTGTATTTCTTCGATTTACTAATTGAATCAAATTAAATTTTTTTGCTTTGGTTAAAATACAACCAAATGAAAATTTTGTTAAAACGACGTAGTTTTGTGTTAGGACTGAATTGTAATTTATAATTATTAACTAAGATTTCCAATGACCGTGAATTTTAAAATTCAATAGTGATGACAGTAAGTTTTTAAAAGCAGATAGTATATACCCTAATTTTGTACTTTTCCCTACATTCAAAGAGGGAATGTCGAAATGCTTAACCTCAATATTTGAGGCATAATTAGCGATGCTCACAGGATGAATAAAAGAATATATCATCCCATGAAGAAGATATCATTACCCCAGCAGAAATACAGTCACACTAACATGCAACTAAAATCAGTTAAAAATGTCTCAGAAAAATAGGTCCACACTAACCACACATTGCGTAGAATAAACCTTAAGAAAGTGGAAGTACCTCATTAGCTGTTGAGGAGTTGAATGGAGAAGCATTATTTTTTGGGGAATCTGATGACCCTGCATCACCACCTTGAGCTTGAGTTGAGTAAGAAGCTATACCAGATAGGGCGGGGATTAACTTTTTGCTACCTATGTCAAATGACCGAGAAGTGAAGCCATTTGAAAGTGCGGATCTGTCCTGTTGAAGCGATGGAGTACTTAGCTTAGATGGCGAGGTTTCCCACCCCGTTCTTGCTATTCTAATTTCCTCAGATTTTTCTCGAAGGGATGGCACCTTCCTGTCGATGTGATCTAATATTATCCTAGCTATTTGACTCGAATGTGGATGCGCAGATTGAATTTTCGTTTTCTGAGTATACTGCATATTTTCAGTAAGTAGAGTGCCACTATCAGCAATTGATTTCTGTACATTCGAAGATGCGACTAGAGTAGATCCTCTAAAAGGAGAGTGTGCTACTTTGTTATGCCTCTTTGATCGAATGGGACCCACAGATCCGAGACCATTAACTGATGCATCAGCGACTTCCATACCCTGCTACAAAGGCAATCATTGGAACAAATTATCAAACTTTTATACTTTGCATGTTTTCAACGCGTAATATCTTAACAGAAAAAGATATATGAATGTCATGCAACTTGGTAGAAGCTTCAAATAATAAAAGGCTACCTGTGTTGGACAAATGGTTGTGTTTTGCCTAGATGGGGTCTCAGAAACATGGAGGCTCGTGTGTCTACCAACTGATGGAGTCAGCTGATGATGTTAAGAGACAAGATATATCAATATGGAGCTAAATTAGACTTATTCAAATCCAGATGCATCGCCATTTACCTTCAATTTTTTTTCTGAGTTGATAGTTCTAGAATATGGTGATCGCTGAGAACTATAAAGTCCAAATTTACTTCTTGGATTTTGTGGTGTCAAATAGGCTCGATGCTCCTGTACTGTTGCACCAGGCCAGCAGATGGACGGTTTAGACATAGATGGTTGTACCATTGACATTGATGTGAGACCACCCTTTTGTTCTGTAGACTTTGTATCATCGTGTATCCTACTCCTAAACGTGGTTCCAATCCCGGCCGATATATTCCCCATGTATGCTCTCGCAATATCAACGGGCGACGCGCCTACTTCTTCAAGTAACTATGCAACAAATGAAAATTGTCAGTGTTGAACTGGATAAACATCAAACATCAGATATACATCGAAAGATAATGAACCAGCATTCCGAAACCTGAATTGGGCATGTAAATAGCGATATAGGTCGCGACAGCTAAAGAGTACACATGATATATCAGTTATTTCCACTATCCTCGACAATCACCCTAAAAAGACTGTTAATTATTCATCAAATAAGATGAATATTGATATATCCTTCCATATATAATAGAACGTGGCAGCTAAATACCTTTATAATATTTTAACCTCAGAAGGAAAAGCAAATTATTCCCTCCATCTCAAATTATGAGTCTTTTCCCTCATATTTCACATCAAGGGATAAAAGAATTAACATATCTAGCCTTAGCAGTGTCAAGGCATCATTAGAGAAATGATCATTAGACAAAATTAACTAGGAGAGCAAAATTCTTCTTAAGTAAACAAATATTTAGAGAGGTATTTTTTACTGTGAAATGGAGTGAGTAACTGAATTGACCTAGATAGACCTAACAATCCAGTTCTAAATATTAATTTCAAAAACTAGCGCAGTATTGTTCAGGGTTTAGTAGCTCACAGTTGGGCGGCGTAAAGGAGTAGTAGCTGCAGGTTCCCGCATAACATTATTCGAATTCTCTCTCCTCTGTTCAGGTAACAATCTTGAAAGCGCATTTGCTGAAAGATCTATTGAAGGGTCACTTGGCATCATCTTACTTTGATTGCTCATCTCCCCCGGATCATCTAAGTGTCCATCAGCCCTTGCATGCAATATCTCTGTCAAACGATTGACTTCATCCCTACATTACAAGGACTAGCATCAAACACGTTTTGAATAATATTAAAGATGAGCGCCAATTATGGTTTATTTTGAGCAGTTCCTTTGAAAACAAGCATCTGACAACCGACAGCAGTCATAAAAATAGTCAACTAATCACTTCGCGGTGCAGTATCCTTAAACATTAAAATTGCTGCATATTGGAAGATATTAGGAGCATTGCAATCAGGAAATAGATACCAGCACTATGATTCACCTGGAAAATAGTTTCCCTCTCATCAGCTGTTCAATTTTAGAAAGCCCACTTTCATTGTCAACACCGTCCTTATTGTCTTGCTTCATATCTAAGATTGATTTATTTTCTGCTCTGCTAGGTCCAGCTTCTTCAAGTAATCTAAATGAACCAAGCTGCAAAAAATTAATACCCAGGATTTTGTCAGTTCCTAGCAAAGTATACCCTCACTCACTGTGACTGAATCGCACGCCTAAAATTATATGTTAACATATATACATAGAAGAAAAGCTAAGGGATGAGTTATCGAGTCTGATAAACTTTGCAATTTCGGGCAATCTTAAGTTTCAATGTTATCTTATTATTCTTTCAATGATTACAAGAGATTAATAGAGTTAACAAGCAAAATGTATACTGATCTTATTTATCAGTTCCAAACTGATAAAGCTGTGTAAACTTTCACTGTAATTGATTAAAACATGGAAGAGTCAGAAGAGCACTTTGAGGACTGAGACTTGACAATCAAATCAATTTCACTGATAACTGAAAATTAGAAGGGCAGTGGAAATAAGCTGACAAACTGAACAACAATAATAGCTATGTCATTTGTGGGATGTGTACATGTCGAAAATAAAGTAATACATACTAATATGTCTTGATATTATTGGTACCCATTTACATTATGTGAGTATTGCACATATTGGCATGCATATCAGATTAGTGTCTTACATCTGTTGTGTGATCTGGGTCTTCACAACAAGCGTCTTCATCCGTGTCTGTGTCAGCAGAAAGTCAGAGTTGACAAAACAGAATCATATGCATGAAAACCAAATTATAGATGCACTCAATGTGTCTGAAGAATATTAGAATTAGGTCAAATAAAAATACCCAACAGTCGTCTACACTTTGGAAACAAGTTGTTACCTGTATACGCATAAAATTCAAAAATTCTAATGTAACTCTCGAAAAAATTTGACTATGTACACACACGCTAGAATAATACGAATGACTTGAGATTCCAAAATATATATACATATATATATAAATAGTCCTCCTGTACATTAATGCTGGTTGCTGTTAGAGTTATGAAATTAATATAGTATGCATAGATTTTTTTTTTTAACTATCACCCGTTGCTTCTCAGGAAAAGATTATAACCTATATTTACTAAGCTATGGAAGTGCGAACTCAGCATGAAAAAAAGACTTCATGTTTTTATTAATTAGAAACCGAACCATCTAAATGGAGCACAAACAGCTAACAAAATCTCTTAGAGCTTCATATCAGCAA
Source organism: Kalanchoe fedtschenkoi (assembly GCA_002312845.1). Classification (NCBI taxonomy): domain Eukaryota; kingdom Viridiplantae; phylum Streptophyta; class Magnoliopsida; order Saxifragales; family Crassulaceae; genus Kalanchoe; species Kalanchoe fedtschenkoi. Next base: position 332,826 of record NQLW01000872.1, read on the forward strand.
GGATGCTTGATCGAATCCAGCAAAATTAAATAATAAACTAATCAATTAGCGCCTCTAGTTCGATAGAAAATTTAACAATATCATACGCACAGAGCTGCAATTCTAAGAAAGCCCTAAACCAGTTGAAAAGACAAACAAAAAAAAAACGCTCACCGTGATGAGACGAGGGAAGAGAATCGGTGGAAGAGGACTTTGACAAGAAAGATGGAAGGAATCTAGTTGCGCTCCCGGAGATTAGGCGGTAGGCCGGATCGACGATCCTAGACAGCCAACCACCAGAGCTTGCACCGGCTTCTAGGGTTCGAGTGATCTGAGATTTGGACAACTGCGTTGGGGGGCGAGCATAGGGAGTGGACTGCTGCCTCCTGGGGGGATGCCTCCGAATCTTCCCGCCGGCGCCGGTGCCGCCGCCTCCGAAGGTTGACGTCATTGCGGCGTCGCTTCTTTTATGTGGGAGAAAATAAGTGAAAAGGAGAAGAAGACTTTTGGCTTCCTCTTTTGTTGAGTTGTGAACTTGTGATGGTGCGATTTTGTCGGGGGGTTTAACGGGAGGATTTGGTTTGAGTTCTGAAAAAAAAAAATGTAATTGAATTTCGTTGGATATTTAAATAAAAAGAATAAATGAATATAATTGTGGAAAACTACGGTAACAAGTAGTTGAGATGTAACTTTGATGCCCAAACTGTATTGAATCTTGAGGACTTGTTCACTCTAATACAATTATTCTTCAAATTGTTGTCCATTTTGATTGATAGTAATATCTTTAGTATGTTGAAGTCTGATTGTTTGAATATCTTTGCATTTCTGGTTTTTCATATGTTGTAGGCACATGCTGCAATATAAGTAAAATTGACTTTCTTGAGATCTTTTGAATCAAAGTTGTATGATCTTGACCATTTAATAAGAAATTTTCATGGGTTGAATGTGATTTGTTGAGGAAAGGAACATAGAGTGAGAGCTTCACTGAATAAATCTCTAGCTTGAGAGCATTGGAAAAAGAGGTGATCAAAAGATTGTGAATCAATTCAATATAACTAGCAAAGTTAACAGGGAGTAATCCAAGCCTGTGAAGTCTTGATTTACTAGTCAGCTTTCCATGAAAGGCTTGTCAAAACGTAAAGCTATGGCTTTGAGTGATTGAGATTGAACAGCAAAATTGATAGAATTGCAAACATATTTTGTTGTAAAAGGGTGTCCAGGAATGATCTAAAAATTAGTGACAAGATCATAACATTGTGAAACCAAATACCTAATCTTGAACAACTGTTTAACTATCCTTGGAGCAGATGGCTTGGTAGGAACATTCCATCAGGTGTCTTTCATGATAAAAGAAGCATGAATCCATCTAATCCAGACCGAATCTTTGTTTTATATAATATCTCAGGTTTGAGACAAGAAAATAGAAATATTGATATACTCAGCCTGTTTAATACCCAGACCATCCATTTGAGTTGGAAACCAGGTGAAAGATTATTTAATAGGTGACTTTGAAGGACCATTCCACAAAAATGTTCTACAGATGATGTTAATGTCTTATGAAATTTTTTTGAAATTGTAAAAACTCTAAACCAGTAGGTTTGCATGGAGTTGAGGGCTGATTGGAATCAAAGCAAGCAGAGTGGAATTTATTGATTTGGATATTTCTTAAAAAAGTTCTGATAGCAGTGCAAACACCTGAACCAATAATATTCCAACAAGCTTTGTAAAATTAGGAATTGAAGCCATGTAAGTAAGAAGTATTCAAATCTCCATATTTAGCCAAATTGGAGGTGCATAGACTCATACTTGGATAATTTTGCAAGATTAACAATATTGTTTCTTTCCTCCTCTTGAATAGATATGTCAGGGACTAATGTGAGATGAGATTTTATGTCGTGAAGCTTAGATCTAGCAGAATAAACTCTCTATAATAATTTGGACGTAGATTTACCCAATGAGATCAATAGGGATCTTATAAGAGCTTTAAGCTTCTGATAAATATGAAAGAGATCTAAGTAGGGACCAGAATCATACCAGGAAGCCTGAACTGTATCAAGAAAATTGTCATGTAAAGTCCAAACATTGAAGAATTTATACATCTTCTTTGGCATTGTTGAGACTGAAATGTTGGGAATATTAAGAGTCCTAGTGTAGTTATGTGATATTCCGGAGGCAGTAAAAATGGCATGAGATGTAGGAAAAAAATTAATCCAAGCATCATTATAAGCAATCTGATCAAGCTTATAAAGAATTCTGGATGAATCATTCTGATTATTGGACCAACTGAATTTAAAATCATGTATGAAATATGTAAAATGTTGCAAGTTTTATAGCCATCATCAGTACAAGGATAAGATTATCAACACTAAACTGATACATTTAGTTCAAAATTTACTTAATTAATATTAATAATGAATATAGTTAGTATTATCAACACCTACCTTTTAGGTGGGTTTATTTATTCTGATCAATAATTAAACTTATATGACTAAAACACCCCGTCCTTAATGTTGAAGAGAAAAGACAAGACAGAGAAGATGAGAAGACGCAAGCCTTGACAGAGAAGAAGATGCGAAAGCAATTGAAGAATCGCTGCCAGTAGATGTGTTGGAGGGTTCTGGCGACCACTAGATGCAGGATTTTAGCAACAAGTAGATGTTGGATTTCAGCCACCAATAGTTGTTGCAGCTCGCCCTAGTAGAAGTATTAATAAGCTTCATAATTTATCTTAAATACCAAACATGCCGAGCAAATTTTTGATGTGTCATATATGGTCGAAAATGGCATGTTTTATTTAAATTTTTTCAAATTTCTAAATGTTGGGTTTTTGAGTCAATTATTGATTTCATGAACAAAAAGTGTTGTCATTTTGATCAACACAACTGTAAGGTTAATGTGTATTATTTTATCATAATTTTTTAGATTCGATCTCGACTATTATTTAAAAAAACAAAAAAAAGTATTATTTTACAAGATCAAATAGCCATATCCTAGCAAGAAGGGAGGTTGCAAGTTCTACAAAAACAAAGCCTCATGAGCTTTTATAAAAAATAGTATGTCTAGAGTCTAACTGAAGAGCTAGTGTCACATCATCTAAAAAGCCAGACACCTAAGCAGAAGAAACTGAGACGAACCCATAAGCAATATAAGTCATGCGATCGGTAACTCCATTAGTCTCTTTTAGAATGTGGACAACACGAGATCCCCTTATCTTTGAGAGCACCTTACGAAGCACATAGCTGCATTTCCAAGGGCAAGATGATGTCCATAAATGTCATCTATTCTGACTGGATCTCTGAAATACATATGCACCTCTCATCTATTGCTTTAAGGCCATCAAAAACAGAAACGAAATTCTGCTTGCATATTAGAAACATCCGCCCCATAGTCCGTGGAGAATAACAACATCAAAATACTTGTAGCATTACGAACTACACCACCCACCTAGCTCCCTCAGGCACAAGCAGAACTGTCACCATTCAATGTAAAGCCATCCTCGGTTCCTAAGTCATGCATTATTTGTTGGTTCATAGAAGCTCATGAGGTAACTCATAAGCTCAATTTGACCATTGATTTCAATATAAGGGACATATGATGTGTGTCATAAATTAGCTCTCAAGCTAAGTCATTTGTTACTTGTTGGTTCACAAAAAAAGTCAGTAAGCAAGCATTTTTTATGCAATTCGAGTACCTTTATGCTGTGTTTGATTTAGGAAAACTGAAGATGAAAGAAAAATGAGAGGGAAAGTGAAGTCCCAATGGATTCCATCCCATTTTCCTTTATTTTATTTGTGATGAAAAATCATAGAGAAAGTGTTAAAATACTCTTTATTTTGGTAAAGTTTTCCTTCTCATTTTCCACCTAATTTTTCTTCCCCTAACTTTATCTTAACAAACAAAGGATTTCTTCTCATTTTTTCTCAATTTTTCCTACCCCATAGAATTTCTCTAAACCAAACAAATCCTTAAGAGAACAAAAAGATCACATAAGTCATATATTTGCATAAAAGTATATGGATCTCGCTATAACGTAAATTAAGTGAATCACGACATTAATTTAAAGAATATATACATTTTTTATATCAGAAAAGCTTACAATGCAATAGACATGAGGGAGTACTTTATAAAGATTAGAGACTAGAAAAGGATATCTTTTCCAAGTTGAGTAGTCCAACTATATATATATTTTTTAATGAGGATCACTTTATTAGAAAAACAAAAATAGGACTACGATACACGACAAGAAGGCATACGCCTAGCATCTAGTAAAACAAGAGACCTAACTCCTCTACCAAAATCTTTTAAACTGGTGGATATCTTCATTCCGGTAGAAGGAGCTTCCTTTGCTAAAAGATCCGTCACTGAATTTGCCTCACGAAATATATGCCGAACTTTAGTACCCAACTACAACTCGCACTATTCACTCCATCGTAAAAAGTTAATGAGTCTTTTTCAAACCCTAAAAAAAAGAAACATAACTACTACTTGTACTAACATGCTAAATATTACAAAGCTAGCAAGTGTCCATAAGCGTAACACCGCCCTGGACAATTTTTGTATGTGACATTGTCCCACTCAATTCGTAGACGCCCTCAGCAGCGTATGCTGATTTTCTTTCTAAGTGTTGCTGATGGCTCTCAAATAGCTTCCTCGACTCATTTTCTATTTGACTTAACTAAGAAATCCTTATGCATTATTTCATATTGTAGTGATTGATTCTCTCCAATATGATATTTTCAATCTCCTCCTTTTTTGTTTGTTCTTAGTGTGACTCTTGATCTCTTGGTGACGCTCTTTGATGGGTCTTCATTATCCTTGTAAATGGCGTCAAGCAGATGACATGAAATATTGATTGAATCTTCATCCATTCAGAGAGTTACACTTTGTAGGCTATGCTTCCCTTTTTCATTATGATTGTGAGAGAGCCTTCATATTTTTGAAATAAGCATTTGCCTTTGTCCCTAAGGAACTTTAACTGCTCTTGAAGCGACTTCACCAACACCAATCACCAACATTGAACTCGAATGGCTGCCTCTTCTCATCCGCCCACTCATTCATTCTTAAGAAGCTTTCTCCTGTTTCACTTTAGCGACATGATTGTTCACTTTTCATTCTCTTGAGAACTTGAATGATCTTGGATTTTTTCACATCTATTGGCCCAACAAATATGTGACAGGAACGGTTGTTGGCCCATCACCATCTAAAAGGGCTCTTGTTGGAGGTCGAATTTTTATGGAGGTTGAAGCAAAACTAGCATTATCTAGAAGGTTGACCTAGGTTTATTGATTTATGTTTTTAAAGTGTCACAAGTAATTCTCTAGCATTATGTTGAAGTGCATAATCTGACCGATAGTATGTAGGTGATAACTCCTCGACATCTTTAATTTTGAACCATTAACTTAAACTTCACCTCCCAAAAGTGTCCCATAAACCTTTTGTCCCGATCGTTGACCATGTTTTTTGGTACTCCCCAATAATTCATAATGTGTCTAAAGAAAAAGAATGTTATATCTTTCGCGGAGTATGATTTTGGGGCAGGGGTGAAGGTTTCACACTTTGAGAATCTATCCACAATCACTAGTATTCTCTACTATTCTTCAATTTTAAGAAAGTACGTGATAAAGTTTGTAGATACACTTTCCCAAAGCCATGTGGAGACTTGTAGGGGTTCTAAGAAGCCAAACGAGAGTTGACTGCTGGACTTCAAAAATGCTCTCATATTCAGGCAGATTAGTGCTTATTAAATCAGTATTGACAACTGTAAGCAATTACTGAGCCAGATTATTTATCTTTCCCAAATCTGTTGTCAAACAAATAGAAGCCATTTGCAGAGCTTTTCTATGGCAGGTAAATAGAAATCTCACAGGGCCCTAGTTGCATGGAGTGAATGCTGTAACAGCAAAAAAGCTGGAGGGCTGGGGATCAAGCAGTTTATCCCCAGTAACACTGCCCCCTTTTTAACCCAGGCTTGAGATATTCTGCTGATTTAGGAATCCATGTGGGTTAAATGGATCCATTGCTACTTCATAAAAGGACAGAATGTGCTAGAAATGCAAGTAAAGAACCACTTCACATGGGTAACAAACAAGATCCTTAAATGCCTGTGATAAAATAAAGGTATGATCTCTATGGCTAATAGGAGTGCAGTGTGGATGACTCCTGGTAAGCCATTCTCTTTTGCTTCAGCCTACTTATTCATCACTAATGAACATACAATGAGCAGGTGGCCTTACTTCTCTATGTGCTTTAATAAATTTGTAGAACCAAAATGGGGATTTATTTCTTGGCTGGCATGTCTGGATATATTAAGTATAAAACAAAGGCTGAGTAAATTTGGGATCCAAGTTGATCAAGTTTGTGTGCTTTGTATACATGAAAATGAAACAACTCAGCACCTGTTCTTTAACTGCCCTTTTCCATGGAGATATTAAATGACACTCTCCACAGATTAGGTCTCCAAAGTTTAGGCAGCTCTCAAATCCACACACTAACTACTGTACATACTATTTTGCGGGAAATAATACAAGGAGCCTGGTGGGAAAAGCAGCCACGAGCATGACTGCATACCTGATATGGAGAGAAATGAGTAACAGAATTTTCAGAGGAGAAGAGGAAACAACTAATGCCATCTGTAGAGAAGGAAAAATCAGAAGCTCTTTGTTGCTAGCCAAGATCCATAAACTTAAAATCACAAACAAGAATGTCCAATGGGCACAACAAGTGGGGATCCAGCCAGAATTTTGTAAAAAAAAGGCAGGATGTACATGTGGAGGGGAATCAGCATGCCTAAACAGCCAGAAGCTTAGAAAAGATGCAAGAGAAAGGACACAAGAAAATTGCATACCGAAGTATTCAGCAGCCTTAGCAAGTATACTACCTGGAATGAGAGATATGATTGGATTTCTAAGGGACAAATGAAGAACATGGAGGCTAGAATTAACCTACTGCAGGCCAGAATCGACCTACTGCAGGCCAGAATTAAAATCAACTTACTGTGGGCCAGAACTAAAATCAATGTGGAGGGACCTGTTGCAGTTAAATAGGGAGCAAAATAAGTCTTCCCCTATATGCCATTGAAGCCAGATTATTTGTGTGTGAAATGGTAGATGTTGTTAGGTTAAGCTAGCTCCCCTTCTGTCCTTTGTTCTCACTGCCTTGTTGGGCAGTGATGTCTATGTGGTCTTTTGGTTGGAGCCTCTGATCCCAATAAGGTTCCTTAGATAGGTAGTGTAAGGTTGTACAAGATTCTTCACTTTTTTGGAATGAAAAATCAATTTTCCAAAAAAAAACTTTAAAATTTTACTGACTAGGATGAAGGGTGATTATGCAGGGCCGGCTATGAGAAAGTTGGCTTCGAGGAGCATCATCAACATTGTGGTATACAACATTTGGAAGGAAAGGAATGGCATAATATTCAGAAACACTCGGAGAAGCATGCAACGGATCAAGATGGAAGTGAAAGAAGATATTCATATAATGCTGGCAAAGATAAAAAAAATGAAGATGTCAAACAAGAACATCTTGTGGGCTGAACATATGGAGATTTCTCCATGTTTTGATAGAAAAAGACAAGGCGACTGGCAACCAAATTAAGTAAGGCCTGTATGAAATAGGCAGCTCCAAAATAGGCTGGTTCTTCGAGCTGATAGGCTGCAGGTCCCATGGCCTTTGTCTGGCTTAAGGTCCTGATAAATTCTACAGCAGGATTGTCAGGGCAGAAAGCTTGCCCCACTTTTGCTTGCCTGGCAATTTAGGCCAGGGCTGTTGTTTTGTCCCATGGCTTGTGGTAGGCCTTTGTCCACGCTTAAGGCATGTTTTGTTAGAACTCAAGTTCCAATTTGTACAGCAGCATTGTTATTGTATAGTTCTACATTTTTGGAATATATCCCCTATCTTTCCAAAAAAAAAACTCTAAAATTTTACAACGCAAAATAACAAGTAAATATCTAAATATAAAATTTATTATGTTTGCATAGGTGATTAACATGTTTAATAAATATTCACTATATGATAGTGATTAATTAACGTTTTGAAGTGATACACTACAAAGTAGTAATTATATAATTATCAGTTATTTTTGTATTTAGTTTGGACATATTAAAAAATATATTTAGTATGAATTAATTGTTATTATAAATGTATTTAGTTGTTTGGTAAAATTTTATAAAATTCAATAAATACGGGCCACCAAGAGTGGTGGTCAAGTGACAAAGTGACCCGCCGGTTGTCTGCAATGTCTTTCGGGTTTGAAACCCCACGCTAGTGGTTGAATGTGTATATTTTCTTTGTGTTTAACCCTATATCATGAAACGTCAACCTCCGTGTTCTCATCCTCCATCTTGTCTGTATCTTGGAAATCAAAACCACTTAGTTATTACCATTTGATAGTTTTTTTGTGTTAGATCACCATTTGAATCCTTATTTTGGGCATTTTTTCCTATATTGGGAATTATGTGTCGTCTCTACACATGCACATAGTATTAACCGGCCCTAATATCAATAATTTACTTTCTGCTAGTTTCATTGGTATTAATCTATAGACTTATAATCAATTCAGCGACTTGCAATAAAACTGTTAATCTGTTGCTGCTCAAACTGTTGATTTGAAGCAATAAGAAGATGACTAGTTGATAAGCGATAAATTTTTGGGTGGACATAATTAATAGGAAATCGTCATGTAGAGTGTTGAAAAGTTAAAAATCAACGCTTCACTTGTTTATTTCCTATTGATAGTGTCTACCACTATGTGATGGACACAATCCATCCAAGAATCACTCTTGATAAACTGGGTAATTGTTTTGTGCCCTGAAGGGGAAGGAGTCTTAGGCTGCTGCATTCTTTGGAGAAGAAGATTGACTTTGGTTCCCTGATGCGACCTCTGGGATTGAATGGCTCAACATCACCGCCGTCTTAGACATTAGGTTGTAAGATCGTGCTTACCCTAGCTTGATCGGGTGTCTTTGTTCGAGTTAGATGGGTTAGAGTAATATGATGTTAGCAGAGTTCGGTTAATTTTGTTAACAGATGAATTAGTAATTAGATAAAAGTAAAGCAAAACTTGTTTGAAAACTGTTTCCTTACGAAACAGTCATAAAATTGAAGAAATTCGAGATTTGTGAATTTGATAGATGCGCCCAATATTTTTAAAAGTGTTATAGTTCGCATCCTTTTTTTAATTTTCTAAAAGAAAATGTTCATTCAACTGGTTATAAGAAAGATGCTCATATTGAAATAGTGGAATGGAAGTATCCAATTCTTGCCCATGGAGACACAACAGGTCTGAATTCTTCTTCTTAGCATATCAAGTGATCCATCCAAATTCATTCTATTTGAAGTTTTAAGTACACATTTGGTAGAAGACCTAGGACAAGAGAGTATTATTAATGGGAATATTATTTATTTATTCTATTTTTAGGGAGATACTAATAATACTTTTTTTGATAATTTTTTTATATTTTGTTGTGTTTATAATTTTTTATATTTTGTTGTGTCTTTCAATATTAATTACGTTCATCTTCAATTTTTTACCAAACAAAAGTAATTCATTGTGATCATTACAAACTTGATAGTTCAATATTTGTATTCCCAATGTAATTAAAATCATATTTCAACCTAAAGTAGTTTATAGTCTAACAAAAATAAAAAAAAATATTTAAAGCATAAAAGAAAAAACATATGTACGATTTACTCCCGTCTTGAAGTCTTATATATATATATACTTTATTTCAATTTTCAAGAATTTTGAGATGTATTTTGAACTCAAATACATCACATATTAAAATTTGTTGTAGAATTTTTTTATTATGCAGTTTTTTGCATCTAAATTACAATTTCTGTTTACCATCATTGTTGAATATAATATAAAAAATATCAATACTAATAAAACAAAAACCAAATAAACTAAGTATACTTCTCCTCAGATTTTCCATTATTCCCCTGAAATCTGATATACATAGTTAGAGATCGTATCTCTTGTCCAAAGTGTGTTCTCAAAGCTCATGATGATCTTGTGAGATCCTAAATTTAAGTTTCAGCTTGGTAGGTCGTATTAATGAATCCTGAATCTTTGATAAACCTGGAATGGTAATAATATTCTCATCACTTAACCATTGAGCATGAACACTACACTTGCTGCTTCAAAAAAAAATCAAAACAAGTTACCGAAGTATATCAATTCTCATTCATGAAATCAGCCACATCTTGTAATGAAAGGTCAACTAACAGCGCTAGAGAATCCTAGGAACTGCATCAAGCTGCTTCAAGTTGTGGCTTTGGGGCTTCGGTTAATGCTTTTGAAAGATTTGGTATATATCTCCAGCAGCGCTTGTGAACCCCACTAATTTTCTTGGGAGCTTCAGCAATAGGCAACCCTGTGTAGGGTGCATCAACCAACAAATTATTATAAAGAAGTAAATATAGTATATTTTATTTGTTCTTTTGTTATCAGCTTGCAAGCTTAATGAAAAAGCATACTAATTAGACAAGCGAAGACGTCACTGAAATGGATGCAGAGACATACTCACAAACATTACATTTCCTAAAGTGCGGAAATAATTTTTCTTTAAGCTAAACTGGCACGTAGAACCTGAGCTGAACACAATAATTATATCACATGCTTTAACATGGTGACAGTTTTCTCACTTAACAGAAGTAACATAAAAACGATGAAAAAAAAAGGAATAGAGAATGATGTCAATCATAAATACATCAGGCAGATCCCTGGAATATATTTGACGAATTCTTATTGATCAGCAAAAAGGTCAAAAGTGCATCGGACAAGTAATACATCACCCACATAACACACTTTTAAGACATAACTCAAACTACATGCTAAAAACAGTGGAGCTACTGAGTTCTCCTTTGGTAAAAGCAACCTAGCTGTGGCACATAAATATATTTACATAGTTTTAATCCACATTAATCGTGTCCAAGTTTTAACTTCCAGTTTTCATCCCAACAGATGAGAATGCACTAATAGTACGGTCTAAAGAAGGCTCCTTGACATTGTTGAACTAAAACTCGATTAACAAGACAGCTCAAACCTCTTTACCAATAGTCAGGCAAAACATTAAAATCATTCAATGTAACTTAAGCAAAGCATACACTCAAAATTAAAGATGGCATAAATTTGGGTCCAGCATCTAGCTGTGTTCTCATGACTGAGCCTCATCCATGTGTATGTCAGGTAAGCTAGGCAAACACAGGAATTCAGCAGGAGCCTGTATATTTGCTCAAAAAATAGCTCTAGGCAGTATGTGCCACCCAAACAATAAAATAAGATACTCGCAATAAAAGCAGGAATTGACATTGTCATCATACAAGTTAGAACCCTGTATATGGCTCTATGACACAGAATTCTTCACCATCCATATTCATGCGATCTGATGAATTCCAGACTAAAGGAACATCCACAATCAAGCCTTAATGACTAATCTCTTGACATAGGATTCCAATCAACACCATATCTGACAATGCATTCAAAAGTCTAGAAGGTTGAAATGGAAACGGTTGACACATCTCCAAAATGACACACTAATAAAACCTAGCAGTCATTCCACTGCCACACAAATGCACAATGTAGAGGTCAGAATATTCCATAAAGCAGCTAGAGGACAAACATTGTATCAGTTGGGCAACTACAGAAAAGTAAAACCCCAAATTAAAGTAATAATCTTGAACACAAAAGATTGAATGTTTACCGTTTATATGAGCAACTCCCCAAGCCTTGCCATGCCTCCCGTCCTGCAAAAAGCCCTGCTGCGATTAACAATGGCCAGATTAAACGGGAAAAAGCAGCAAGCAATGGAGGCACCTTGTAGAGATTGATTTTGGTGATCTGGTAAGAGACGCCGGTCCAGTGAGTCTTGGCCATGTGGTAGCCGATTCCCCAAGAGGGCAGAAACTGGGCGACCTCGAACAGGTTCTTCTTCTTCTTTCGTTTGGGCTTAGCGGGGGAAGCAGGAGGAGGAGCATCTGGAGAAGTAGACACACTTCTGATGAACGAGCTGAACGGAGGCAGTCTGAAGAGGCCGCAAGGGGCCCGATCGGTCACCAGTCTCCTCGCTATTGCGCTCGCCATTTTCCCAGACGGAATTTGCTCCGGTCTGGTGGACCAACTTCAACTAGGGTTTATATGGCCATCCAAAGTACGGTCGTTTTTGTTTGCGCTCGTTCTACGTCATGTGCCATGTCTGATTTTATTTTTTTGATTTTTCGTTTTATCATTTTAATTTTATTTATTTTATTCTCTGAAAACTTCAATTCAGAACTGTATTTTTTTTTATAGAAAAACGCAGTTTAAAATTACAATTTTCAATAAAATAGTGTATAATGAGAATAAAATTAAAAGGTAGAATAGAAAGAAACAAAGTTATTTTCCTCACAAGTTAGTGAAACTAGAAAACGGTCTAGTTTAAAAGAGCATTTTTGCAAACTAGTTGTGGATAAAGGGATTTTTTTTGTGTATGGAAAATTTTTTATGACTAACTATACTCCAACTGAATTAGAAATCATTGGCTAATGGGGATAAAAAAGTTATTGTCTAATCGTTTTTTACCTCAAGCAGTCAATAATTTACTTCGAGGGTAAAACAACGTAGTTTGAGTTTATATAAATCAATCTCTGACTAATATGTGTCTCATCATGCTATTACGTAAAATCATCATGTTTTTACATAAAATCATTGCAGCTCTGAATAAGAATCCTTATTTAATAGACCGCTATAATTTTATTCTTTTTTATTTCTAATAAAATAAAGAGAAAAACCCTAAATAGTCTCGGAAGTACCACCTCTTACTCAATTGCAGATGCAAATCATTAGTTTTTTGACAAACATTTTCACATCACTAACCTAAATTAAACATTGTTATTAGTAGATTTATTTATGTCAAACTTATCAATAATGTTCTCACGGGCTTCCCTTCGTGTGGGTTTCATATAGTCGATTTTCAAGTCATATTTGTTGTGCCCATAAATAACAAAACCATAAGCTAAAATTTATGTAATTTATTGCTCACATTCTTCAAAGTAAAATAAGCAACAAACTATCTTACACCAGAGTGTATAACAAAACATGATTTCGAGGTTTATATTTACCTCTACAAATTTTCATAATAAGAAACAAATTATGTATAGAATTTCAAGGCAACTGATCTCAAATTATTCAAAATCGGCAATCAGTGCTTTGAATTGTCCATAGATTCTGTCTTCGACCCTGGGAAAAGATGAAGCTTGTTGGACTCATAACTTCTCCAAAAATGAAGTCTTTATATTTACAAAGATATCATGATCATTGAAGCTTGAATTCCCTTAATGGCTACTGTCCAATTCAGCTAAGAACACCCTTCACAACAACATCGAAAGCATCCATCTTACTTCTTATCCTCATGGATCTCCCATACCGGCCCTCTTTTGTCAGATCCCTGGCTAATTGAGTTGTAGAAAGTTATAAAGCTTCACGTCATGATCAGAGTTGGAGTTGATCTCAGATCCATAAAAGTATTTGAGTGCATCAAATGAGGTCTAATAGGGGAGGAAAGCAACATCAACAGAGGTATAGTCAGAGGTGTGGTAGGGGTACTCAAGCATGTGGAGCTGAAATAGCTCGAGCGTTTGAGGTCTGTGCGGTACTAGCTACGGTAATTATTATGGATTTCCGGTTGAGATCAGGTAGGGGCAGAGGTCATTGAGGAGAGGATAGTTGAAGAACTTGGTGAGGAGATTGAGGTTGAAGTACAAGTGGCAGCGGATGTGGATCCATTCGTTGATATTTGACATCGCGCACGTCATGTTGGTGAGGATGGATAAGCAGAAGATCAGGATGAAGTAACAACGTTCGGTGGGTCTACACACGTTAGATTTTATTATTATTTTAACAAAGTTAAAATATGATAACATTATTTAATTTGAGTTACCAGTGTAAGGACGTCTGTTAAAAATAATGGTTTGCATTTTATTTGGAAATTATAATAGTTCATATCGCAATTGGATAAGAGGTGGGTTTATTTATTCCACCATTTTAGTTGGGTTTATTTATCTAGATCAAAGATTAGATAAAACTTACTTAATGGCCTCAACAACCCAACCCCACAATCGACATAAAGAACAACATATAATCCATATCAATAGAGACGAGCGACGAATGGCAGAAGGAGTGTATTGAGAGCACCATATCACAATTGAAGAAATGAAATGAAAAAGAAGAAAAGAGGAAGACGAAATTATTATCACATGAGCCAAACGTGCAAAAGAGAAGAGTCAGAGGACAGCGTCTAGATCGGTCATCGACTACAGAGAAAAGCGGTGAAGACAAGTGATTGGTGCCTCTTTGATAATTTTACTTCTTTAAATTAAACTATCCACTCTATTTGGATTGAGTGTATGGCTATTCGCATCAGTGTGTGGTCACCAGTCATTATTATTTTGCTTTGTTTGTAAAAGACATAACTTAGATTTTTATTTTTCTTTTCAACAAAGAAGCTCTAGGCTTTCTTCTACTCAATATTGTTTTCTTTTGTTGAGAATGCCATGTTATCACATTGCCACAATTGATAACCCCAAATATGACGTTAAGCACAAAACTCTAGTTAAAATTGTGGTACAAAATGTTTAGCAAGTATAGGAAGCCTCTAGTTGCAACCTAATCTACATCAGACACAATCAGAATTGTTTTTGAAATAAAGTAATAACTAAGATTTGAAACTGAACAAGGGATTTCACTAGTTTTTGGTACACAAAAGTGATGAAATAAAAATAGCTTAATTTGTTCTTACCTAATGAATAATAATATATAGCCTGCATGTATAGTTTGAAAATTTGATTATTTTAGCATCAACGCTTTCACGCTGACTTCCTTTGTGAAAAACTAGACATTTCTAAAATAAATAATTTTCTAGCCCATGGCCTGACTTCATATATTGTGACTTTTGTAGGCCTTCCATCATAATGATTGCCACAAGACCTATGCTTAATTTATAATGTGCAATATATGGCAAGAGAGGAATGTTAGAAAATTTAAAAGCATGAAGAAAAATCATAATCAAAATAGAGAGAGAGAGAGATGTTACGGGCTGAGTTTTGGCACAAATTCAGAGAATCAAACACACCCTCACAATATTTTTATCCAAATCGTTGTTAAAGCAGTTTATAATTATAGCTAACTTATACTTCCTGGTCACTAGCATCATGGCATTCTCACTCTTAGTCCTTACCAGGCTTTCAGTGCAGTTTTACCCCTCATCATGGTCATTGGTATCACAATGATAAAGGAAGTCATTGAGGACTGGCGCAGAAGAAAAAAGGTACGCTTTAAATTGTACAAATTGCTTTTTTGTAATTTAACATGAAAAAAATTGATTTCGTGGTAATTATTGGATTTTTTTAAAATTCAGAGATGAATATATGGTAACTTAACTTCTGAGCTAAGTGTTATTTTTGATTGTCTACGACAGGATGTGAAGTGAATAACATGAAGGTGAAAGTGCACCGTGGAAAAGACATTTTCAGACAAACTGATTGGAAGAATCTGAGAGTGCGGGACGTCATCCTATGGACCTCATCTTTCTTTCATTGAGCTAAGATGATGGGATTTTCTGTGTCGAGAAGATGATATTGGATGGCAAGACGAACCTCAAGCTAAAGCGAGGCTTGGATTCCACCCATTTTATAGGAAAATTTAAGATTTAAGGATTTCCATATTCTGGTCAAGTGCGAAGACCCGAATGCGAGCGTGTACACTTTCATTAGGACTATGCATGTCGAGGAGGAGCAGTTTGAGAACCACCTAGATAGAGGATATTGAGAGAGCCGACGGCTACAACCTTTGAAAATCAATTGTTGTGCATTCAATCCAACAAAGAAGAAGATGTGGTACCATTAGAAATTACGGGAGTGATATTCACCAAATCCCGAAATTCAAATGAACGATAGGAGAAGATGTGTAGAGACATCTTAAGAAGTTTTATGTGGTTTACACCATCAAGAAACCGACTTTAGCAAAACAAGAGAACTTAAGGATATGACTTTTCCTTTCGCTCTTCTTAATTTTGATAAAGAGTAATTGTTGTATATACCTGTAAGTAATATTACAACATAGACCAGATGTAACAAAAGTTTCATTTCAAATATTTTCAATGACACTTTAATAATGCGAGGTATATATGTCAATCTGGCACACTATTGACACTTTAAGCACAACAACATCTTACAGCCTAAGTGCAAGGATCCAAGTATGTTCATTCTGCAATGCATAATAGTAAGACACCTTTCATTATTTACATGTGGACTTGGGAACAATGATTAGTGTGATGCCACACTCTATATAAGTGTGTTAAACTTGAACGCTTCACTTCTCTTCTTTTGATCTTCCTTATATATCGTTAACAAGTAGAATTTGAAGTAACATGTACGCATACAACATAGAAGTAAGATGTACTTCTCAGTATATCTATGTTGTAGATCTATATTTTACTTCTACAACATAGATATATATAGAGAGTGGAAGCCTCATTTTTCTTCTTTTGATCTTCGAGATATATTGCACATTTCTTATTTCAATGGTTTGTCTCATTACATTAATGAGACAAGTATCCATATATGGTACCAGATTTATGACTAAGGCAAGATTGGGGTTTGAGTTGATTCCAAATCTAGCTCTCACCCTTTCTTTTTTCCCATTAGCTAGTTTCTCAAAACTACGCGTCTTCGCAAGTACCATTAACATTTGAGGCGTTTGTCTTCTCTAATGCTCAGTTATGCTTCATTATCTTATACTGATTAAGGCAGAGTGCGCTTAACAACGTCTCAAATTTTTGTATTGAAAGCTAAGAGATTTGAAGACAAAATAAGTATCCATTTTATTAGAAATGATGGAGTTAAGCTTTCCTAATTTTTCATATACCCAATCATATTGAGTATATGGAGATCTGTTGGCGGAGTCTTATATGCCAACTCTTTATGAGAGGGCTAATATTATTAAATCTCTCAATTTAAGTCTACTCTTGAAACACCTTTCACGTTTTAGACCTCAATACCTTCACACTTCCATGTCTTGGACCTCCATGCCTTTTTTGAACTCCTTGAAATTATTATACATTCTATGTTAATTTTGCAAAGAACATAATAGACACATGGATTGTACTTAAATTTACAAAAAAAAAAAATAGTGGACTCACAATTAAAATAAAAATGGACCATACAACTCACAAACTTAAGCATAACTATACTTCAAAAAATTTCTCCAAAATAAATTATTCAAATAAATTTAACTAAATTTATATCTAATGTTCCCACCCATAATCCAATATAAAAATTAAATTATGATTAATTCTTACATGGATACTTAGTATTTTGATTTATTTTATTCTCTTTAATTAAATCATCCAATTTGATATTATTTTATTCAAAATTTGATAATTATTTTATTCTCTTTAATTAAAAATTTAACAATTGAATCGAATTTATTTACTTAATCCAATAATTGAACCTATTAAATATACCTTGAATATAAAATTGAGTCTGATTGTAATTCTAGTCTAACAATCAACATGAATCAGAAATAATTTAATCTATTTAAAAGACAGTTTTATATATGAATTAGAGGTCAGACCAGTCCAGTTGGTTGAACTGGAATGAATCAGTCATGTGGCATCACTTAAAGTGTTTCTAGAAAAACTTTAAAATCATTGTCTGCCTCAGATCTCACCCTCTTCGGCCATTCTCTGCCATTCCAACTACCACGAGTCAATTCACCTCCTCGTCACGTTTACGTGATTACTAGTTTTGTTTGATGACGTGACTAAATTGCTCGAATCAGCCTCCAAAAGATTTTGAATCCAACAGACTTTTTTCTCTGATCTTCTTCGTCGTCCGATGAGGTTGTCGGAATTGGCCAAAACAAAACTCTAAGATGTTAGAGTTTTCTAGCTCCATTTGTTCAAAATTCAATGAAAACGTTAATCTAAAAATTTTAAAAAAATTTCATAAACTTTTGAATATCAATCATCTACAAACAAATTTTGTAGAAAAACTCTATTTCGCTTTTGGATAATCGTGTATACATGTTGCATCGATTTTTTCGTTCCTCATGACATGAGTCTGGATACGACAATGATGCTATGAAGTTAACAATGCATAAGTATATGTTCAACAATTGGCAATATTGATGCGTGTCTTTCAAAATTCAAGTCGTCATATGTTGCGTCTCTATCGATATCCACACACATGAATTAGATACTAATGAAGAAAAATTAGGCCTTCGGACCTATGGCCTCATCTAATAATGTGGGTGATGAGGCATTACTAGCCCAAAAGTCATAATTGTGCATGTTGGAGCGATCTTGGCTCACTGTTGAAATAGAGTTTCTACATGATTAGTAATTCAGTTTATAATTTTGTGTGACTCTGTACATTTATTTATAATTAGTCATGAGCGTAGATCACTCTGGACCAACAATCATATTCGAACCTTGTGTGCATAACTCTTGCAAAGACTTACTAGGCAAAGAGTAAGAATAAAAAAAGAAACATAACTCATCATCAAACATAAAACATAAACTCAAAATTCTACAATCTTAGTTATCAATTCTTATTTCTTAGTGCATATGTTTTATTAGTTGTAGTTGCCCTCCCCAATAATGAATTCGAAATTCCTTATCATCATTTGATACACAAACTTCCGATTCAAAATTTTTTATTTTTTCAACTTTCAAGGCATTAAATCTGGCTGATCAAGTACAGACAAAATTAAATTTAGTTTCTCTAGATAAACGGCCTTATTAATTCAAAGGTTTATTTCACTCAATAATTTTTCTAATATTGAAATTGGTTGAACGATATGTCTCACAACATTATTTTTGAATTTGTTTGTAATTGTTATAAACAATCTGATCGAAATACACAATATAAGCAACTGCTGATTTTTTTCAGAAATTAAAAAAAAAAAAGGAACAATTGGATTTATGGTTGGGCTCGTGTCCTGAGTATGTGCATACTAAATGGGCTTCTTGTTGGCAAAGCAAGCCCAGCCCAGCCCAGCCCATCGTCATTCCTCTCCGAACTCTCTCCTCCTCCCTCAGAATCACGGGACTGAGTCACAGAGCTGCAAATTGTAACGGCAACGACGAGAGCACATCGGATCAAATACGCACCGTAAGTCGGAGAATCGTTTGGATTCCTTTTCCATGCATCTCTCTTTTTTAATTCGGACTTGACACTCGCATGATATTGCTGTGGCTTTTTTTGGGGGGGGTTTCGACGGGTATAGACGTATTTTTCTGTTTCCTTCTCGAAGTCGGCCACTTTGTTTCCGATTAGGACGCTACGAACCCTAATTCTTCAGTTTTATTTTTCTGATTTTGATTATACCTGAGTGAATGCAGTTTCAATTTTCAAAGGTTTGTGGTATTTTTGTAAAGATAGGTTGCTGGAGAAGTGACTGCTTGGTAGTTTTCATCTGCATTTTCATAGCTGTCATCAAGTGGAATTACTAGTGACGTAATTTTTATATACGCGCTTATGGCACTGGTTTTTCGATTTCTAGTTTTTGCTATGTATTTTTCAGCTGCTTAAACTATGTCTGGGAGAACCCGTGGACCCCCTCATTCTATGAAAGGGGTGCCTCACGCAGGACTACCACCTTCTGTTCATGAACCCCCTTATGCTAGAGGACTTCCTTCAATGCCCCATCCGGCTTTGCTTGATGAAATGAGAGAATTTCAGCTTGGAAGGGGGCCTCCGGGACCGATCCCACATCATCACCGACATGCGATGATCGAAGAACACCTTACTGTGCAGCATCAAGAAATCCAGGCTCTCCTTGACGATAATCAGAGACTGGCCACCACCCATGTGGCCTTAAAGCAAGAATTGGAATTGGCACATCATGATATAAAGCGCATGTCCCATGTTCTGGCATCATTTCAGGCTGAGAAGGATACACAATTGCGGGAGTTGTATGAAAAGTCTGTAAAAATGGATGCGAATCTTCGTGGCGTGGATGCAATGAAAGCGGAGCTCAGTCAAGTTCATGCTGATATTAAGAAACTTGATGCTGATAGGAAAGAGTTGATGGGCCAGGTTCAAGGAATTACGCAAGATCTAGCTAGAGCGAATACTGAGCTGCAACGGGCTCCTGCTTTAAGGGCTGAAATTGAAGGCATGACTCAAGAGTTGCAGAGAGCAAGGTAATATTCAAATCTATTACAGTCGGAAAATATATTTTGGACTTCTGGTTTCTGAATAATCACATCTCATTTTTGCTCGTAGAGCTGCTATCGAATATGAGAGAAAGGGATATCAAGAGCATTACGAGCATGGAAAGGAGATGGAAAAGAACTTGATCTCAATGGCTAGGGAATTGGAAAAGCTGCGTGCAGAGATTGCTAATTCTGAAAAGAGGGCTCTTGCGGCTGCCGCTGTTGGAAACCAAGGTGTGTGCTCAGCAGATTTGAAATCGTTCACAGATTAGTTTCATGCTCACCATAACCATCTTTTAGGAAATGTATATGGTCATATCACCATTACCATTTATAAATAAGGATATACCTTTTAAATAATAGAAGAACTGTTGAACACAGTTACTTCAGTAACTCTAAAGATTTTTGGGCTTTTGTGGAGTAGTTAAATATTCTCTAAGTGGAGTGCAAACTCGTCCATCTTTAAAGAATACTGCTATATCTGATGGGGCTTTTTTCCTTATATTCTTACTAGACAGTTGCTTATTCGTATACAGTTAACATTATGTGTATTGAATCACAGGGTGACTTCTTTGACTTTTGCAGCACCTGCTCTTAGTTCAGATTTTGTAACTAGCCATCAGCAAGAAATCATTTTGTTTGTTCAGAATTAGTTGGAAACTTGCTCGTATAGTTATTAATGATTGGTGAAACAAGATACGTGCTCCCCCAATGCAGCAGCTTATATCTTCATTATTGCCTGTCCTTTTTCTGTTTCATATTCCTTTCGTCTCATTCCCAATTTCTTCTCCGAGACTGCTTCAGAAACAGACCCTCCAGTTATAGCTCTCAGATCCCACCTATGGCAAACAAATGACAGTGGCAAATCGTGGTTCATCCTATAATTTCTGTTCTCATCTGCAGCCATAAGTTATTGCCTCCTATGATTTGTATTCCATGATTTTGTCAATAAGAGATTCCTCCTTCATGTTTTAACTGAAGTTTCTACTCCTTTGAATCCTTTGATCTTAATATCGCAACTGCTGCTGTGGGATTGGTCGTTGACGATTATAATCCAAAACTGTAGCACGTAGACATAAGTTTGACCGGAATATAGAGAAATTAGGTGATTTATCCTCAGTTTGGTCCTGAGTTCAATTGCCGTGTTAAGTTAGTGTGAGTTAATAGAAGTTATTTTTTTCTTGCGAGACGCCGCCGTTTTCATCTCTTTTCTTTATTAAGAAAAAAATAGTGAGGATTGGATTTAATGAGATAACATGAATTTAACTTACGCTGGATAGGTGACTGCGTATCCCCGTATGTTACTAGTTTTGGACATCTTGACTAGTGCGGCGGCATATGTGCTTTTTGTTTTTATTTTGTTTAATTTCTTCTTCTACAGTATCACACTTGCTTTAGGATCACGGACAAAGTACTGGGCAAAACATCCTGGTAATTAATATACAATAAAATACATTAAGGTAAATTAAACACAATTGTGGTCCAATTCCTAGTTTCATGAACATTCAGCGGGGTAGTCATTAATAGAAATATCCTGATATAGGTAGACTGAGAAACTTTATTTTACCATGTGATTACACTATAATTTTTATGGCTTGCAAATTATATGCTCAGATAACATGCTTAATCTGCGTTGATTCAATGTTAATCATGATTGCTTCTGGTATGCTTGTTGTCACTTTGTTGGCCAGTGAGCAGGTATAATTTAACCTCAAACTAGGGTATATGCGACACTGTTTGGTCAATCAATAGAAGTTAAGCTTATGTGGCTACAGGAGAATAGCTGGATTAGTAATTTCAATTTGTACTCTAGTAACTTAGCTTCTGTTTCATTCTTAAAGTACTTATCTTCTACCTTAATTGTTTGCTTCAAACATTGCGCCGTCATATATAAGCAAGGAGAAACAATTACACTTTGAGCATGTGAGACTTTTGGCTATCTAAAATGGCTGGAATGATCTCTTATTAGATGACCTTTTGTGATGTCTTGTTTTCAAAGTTTAACGCTTTGTATTTTCGCATCATCAAACATGCATCTGCTAACTCTCTTATATTGTGCTAAACTTCTCTGTCCAGTAATATTTTCTTTGTAATGATGAATCATGTCTTGACGTGATATATTAATATATATACTCATATATTGATTTGTCTATCTCACTGCTTTATTCAGCCTATGCTGGACACTATCCAGCTCCTGAAGCACCATATGCAGCTAATCCATATCCTGTCAACTATGGCATGAACCCTGTAAGTCCTTAAGGCAATGTTATTTTTCTTGTTGTGGTATGTTCTCAGCTATTATAAATGTCATTTTCTCTTCAGATGCAACCTGGCCCGGAAGGATATCCTCAGTACGTGTCAGGACCTGGTCAGTGGGGTGGGTATGATATGCAACGCCCTCAAGGGCAAAGATGAACTTAGCATGAGATGCTTGAGGCCATCACAAGGCTTGTTTGTGCTTCTCCATCTCGTCTGTTTTCCCCCACACATGCCTACCAAGGGGTGGCCACCTTGTTGCAAATACCATTTTCAACTTTTCTCAAACAAGCAGAATGAAGTTCCTTCTCGAGATTTGCCTCCCAAATCCAATGGAATTGGACTTGGCATTCAACCATAATATCTCAGATTCATCATTCGAATATTTTATTCTCAAGTTTCATGAACAATGTTCTAAATCATGAAGCTTTCATGTACAGTTTTAGGTTGAATTGCTACTGCAATGAGGACCTGGAATGGATGTGGTTAAAATATAAGTTTTATTTTTGCTTTGTTGAGGTCAGAAAAGGCAAATCAGTTGACATGAAGCCTTCACTTTTATCCTACAACTATGTGTGCCTGGCTGAGCTAGACAGAGCTTGCTGAATCAGTAAGTCGAGAATTTCTGTTGGTTATGAACTGGAGTGCGCCATTTGCAAGCTGAGATTGGTGGTGTCAACCTCTGTGACTAAACTGTTAAATATCTTTCCAGGTGGTCAAAAGTCAGTTGGGTTTACATTTTGGCTTTTCCTACCACGCTTTTGAGTTTTTTTGAAGAGTAATATTTTTTATAGTTTAATATCGAGGGTATTTTACTTTTTGGTTTGCTATTAATAATATTTAATTTTTTTTATTGTTGATGGTAATAATAACGAATTAGGATAAGTAATCTGTTGGTACTAATTTAACATGTACCGTACGTATTAGGATAGTACATATGTACTGGCGGATTTATCCTAAACTTTGACGCCCATCTTCACCCTAAAGGCGAACCGAACCGAACCCATCTCCGAAGGTGAAGGCGCCCTTCTCTACCCCGTATCGCCTTCTCCCACCTCCCACGTCTACCATTGTGTTTTCCTTCCGCCGAATCCAACCCCACCTCCCGAACTCCCACCTTGCACAACCCCGTCATCACAAAAACCCACATTTCCCTAGCTCCATTGTCGCTCCACCACAGCAGATTCAAAGGCGAAGGCGCTTTCTTTCTTCCTTTTACTGTTGTATATGACCCTTCTCTCAACTCGTTTTCCTAATTGTGAGGTGGGTTTGGAATTTAGATTTTTATAATTTTTTGAATTTCGAACAAATATGCTAGTACCATCAATGAATTGTTCTTTCATTCCCTAGGTGGCATGCCAACATGGCCAGGCGGTCTGATATGTACAATCCGCTTTTGGTATCATCGGATTCAATATCCCAATCCGTGGTTGTCATTAGCGGTAATAAAAAAAGTAGGATAATATTGAAAATAAACGAAAAAATAGGATAGTGTGACCGGAAAATAACCAAAAAAAAGGTTATTGATGATAAAAAGGCCATGCTTTTATGGATTTTTTTGTTAATGGAACGAGCTAAAGTTTCCAAACCCTTTAGCTGTGTATTCAAAAAAACTTAGAGGATTTGGAACTGAAAATCAAAACTCAAGTGTAGCTTCAACAAGAGGAATGTTTGATTCGAGTACAGCATGCAAGAAGTAGGCTTTTAAATTTGACCAATGAGCTTAATCTGCATCTCATAGCCCCTAATTTATTACAATAAGAAACTGAGAGTATAATATACGAAATTGCTCAAATATAAAAAATAATTTTATTCAATAATAGCTAAATTTGAACTTAGGGCAAAATCAATTCTGCATTAAAAATAAATAAAACATCCTCCGAGGATGGAGCTGAAACAAGCTCCACTCAAATTTGTGCTGTTTTTACGAAAAAACACACAAAAAAAACAAAAAAACCTTGGACCTTTCCGTTAAACTAAGAGTGTCAAGTAATTTCGGAAAGTGGAAATATGAATAATAAATCATTACAATATTTTGAAAATTTTAGTGTAAATAATATTTTTATTATTTTTGCTTTTTTATTTAAATGTTACAAATGATTTTCAAGTTTATTTTATGAGAAAAATGAGAAGAGTTGGAGAGAATGTAATTGTTTCCAATTTTTTCAAATTTATAATTTTCAAATCTTTCTGACTCATTAGAGAGGTTTTGGAATTTCATACCTTTTACATTTCATATTTTTATATTATAAGAAGATAAATATTAAATTATACTCACATTTACATTCGAATCACAATTCTTTTTTTCTGTTATTTCTCTTAAAATCCCTCTCGATAACGACTATTTTTATTGGTCCTCTCTCAACTCCTTTCTTCACATTTCCGATGGCAAAGCGTTAATGAATTTTCTGATTAAATATTTATTTGGAAAAAAAGAAAATAAGAACGCCGTCGTTTTGTATCTTGAAATGCCAGCACAGTGCTCTAGAAGCACCCAAAAATAAATTAAATTAAATTAAAATAGCGATCATGTATATCGGATAGAGATGGAAGGGTGTAGATAGATAAACTCAATCGGACACGACACGGCGCTGCCAGCAATCATATCATCGCTCTTCGGTGGCCGCTTCGTGACGTCTACGGCTCCGGACCCTGAGAGCCTAAACTCGTTCTTCTTCTTCTTCTCAGATACCTCAGCTCTTGGGACATGGCTTCCATGACCCCAATTTCCCAATCTCAATCCTTGTTCAAGCAAACAGCTTTCTTGTCGCCACCTCCGCTTCAAAAATTCAACCTTTCTTTCTGCAACCGGACATGGCCCAAAAAGCTTCTAGGAAGAACGACGCCGATGAGGGTCATGGTTATCGCTTCTTCCGCCGCGGCTGCTGCGGAGAAGGCGGCGAAGAAGTACCCAGGGGAGGCCAAGGGGTTTGTGGAGGAAATGAGGTTTGTGGCCATGAAGCTGCACACCAGGGACCAAGCTAAGGAGGGTGAGAAGCCGAGTGAGGCCCCGCCTGTTGCCAAGTGGGAGCCTTCTGTCGATGGCTATTTGAGGTTCTTGGTCGACAGTAAGTTGGTGTATGATACGCTGGAGGGTATAGTTGACAAGGCTGCTTTTCCAGAATGTGAGTTTTCTTTATTGTTTTGGCATTTGCTGGTGTTTCTGTCCTATGTTTCTACTTTATCCCTGTTTTATTTGTCTTCCTTAAGCTTGCAATAGAACAGTTGTCTCTGCAACATGTTCAGTCTCCAGTTTTTGACTGAGCAAGCCAACTTCTTCGTTTCGGCTAAATTGGTCACCTTGTGGACTGGGAGTGTGTTTCGTTTCGTTAGTGTGGCAGAAAAGAATGTCACAGCCTGGTGAATCAAATGTCAAGTTCTGGTTTGTGTTAGTTAAATTTTTAAATAGTGGCTGGAGCAAGATTTTATCTGCAAATGTGTTTCACCATGTCTATTTGGTTTATGAAGCTTTATGTTCATATTTGCGGTACTCAACTACTACCAATTTAAAACTACTTATACCTGATTTGCAGATGCCGAGTTTAAAAACACTGGGTTGGAGAGGTCGGAGAAGTTGGCGAAAGACTTGGAATGGTTTAGAGAACAAGGCTACACAATACCAGAACCTTCTTCTCCTGGTCTTACCTATGCACAATATCTCCGAGATTTATCAGAGAAGGACCCTCAAGCATTCATTTGCCATTTCTATAATATTTACTTTGCACATTCTGCTGGTGGCCGGATGATAGGGAAAAAAGTAAATCACAGTTGAATTTTTTTCATATGATTGTCTTATAATATAAAAGGTATTAGGTGGGCTTCGTTTTGGTGGGTACTGATCACGAACCTTTAGTTTACTGAAAAATGTTACAAATAAGTTCCCTCGATTTCCCTTATGATATTTTGAATTTTTTTCAACCCGTAGTTTATGATTACTGTTTGGGGCAGTTTTTACAAGAAACTTTGTCTATGTTCCTTGCGGAAGAAGCCCATTTCTTGTAATATATATTTTTAACGACATAGCCTCAATTTTGTATGTTTATTTTTTTCGTAAGATTTTTTTGGTTCTGTAGTATCTATTTGTTGACATCATGTGAAGTGTTCGCATCTAAGAACTTGTGTGATGGGGAACAGGTGCACTACATTGTGTTGAGAACTCTCATCCATCTTTCTCTTAAAATGTAGTATCTTTCTGTTGTTTGTGCAGGTGGCTGAGAAAATACTGAACAACAAGGAATTGGAGTTCTACAAATGGGATGGTGACCTATCTCAGCTGCTCCAAAATGTAAGGGACAAGCTGAATAAAGTTGTTGAGGTAATTTTCAAAACTTCAATCTCTCGTCTCCCTAATTGTCTGGTCATGGAATCCAGAACTTGATAAGCTTACACGAAAATGCGTTAATAATGTATTGGTCTACATCCACTGGCATCCGATTGTTATGATTTTTACTTTTCTCAGAGCTGGAGTAGAGAAGAGAAGAATCACTGTCTGGAAGAAACGGAGAAGTCATTCAAGCACTCAGGAGAGATCCTCCGCCTCATTTTAACATAAGAAAGAGTCATGTCAGCATAATAACACACTTTTTGAATTTATGTGTTTGGTGGCAACCCACGTCATACCCTCAGTGTTCACCGTTTGTTCACAATGGAAGTCATTGTCCGTCTTTGTTGAAACAAATGTAAATATCAGTTCTCTCCATGGTTAGGCATTGAATGTGATCACGACGCCCCTCATGAGTTTCTTCATGAGCATGGTGGATGTCTCCGTTCATAAAATTGTCAGAATCAGAATATGGCTGGTTTCTGATCCTCGGATAAGAGAGTAACCTGGATTGATAGGGTCTTCCAACTGTTGCATTTTTTATATTTCTAATTTTTAAAATTTTTAAGCAAGCAACTGGAGTCTGATTTGAGATGCTTGAAACTATAATAGAGATCAGGCAAGCAGCTTGGGAAAGAATCTTATTGTAAACTGTAAACTCATGACAACCTCATTTCTGTAGTGGTATTTGATTAGGGCTTATTCAAATCTATTATTTGTTGTTGATATATTGTTTTGTAGTTAGTATTTGATTAGAGCTTATTCAAATCTATTATTTGTTGCTGATATATTATACAAAGGGTGCTAGGTGTTCATAAGATGACTAACAGAGTTGAATTGTTGCACTTTCTGTAGTGAAAGAAGATTGAAAACAACGTAGAAACTATTCAAATCAACAATTCGTCAAAGATGAGCAAAGGAAGTTTTTCACAATTTTCATCAAAAATATGTGAAAAGATAACTGGTTAAGAAGATTTTTTTTCTTATTTCAGAAGAGTTCCCGATATCTTCATTCTTAGGAAGGAAAGAATCAGATTTGGAAATCATTTTGACTTTGTAAGATTTGCAATATTTATTCAGAAAAGTGAAGTTGCTGATAGATGGAATGGATGAATTTTTAGCTGTCGTTCTATAAAATTAAGCGTTGAATATTAAATGTTGTATGAAAATCTGGGTCTAACCAAATGTTAGATCACATTCAATTGCTGAATGATTTACTTTTTAAACATCTTTGCATATTACTTTCTTTTACAATTAAAAAAAATTATAAATATGATTAAAATGTAAATTTGTCCTTAAATATATTTTAACTTATTTATGTACATTAGATGCAATAAAAAATAAAACTACGATTTGATTGGAGAAGTAGGATGTGTAAAATATATTTATAATAAGTTTAATAATGATCTATATTTGATTTAGATCTGAAAGATTCAAATGTCAAATTGACAACAAATTCATCAGGCTTTTCAAATTATCATTGAGAACAAATAAAAGATCGGTGCACAGAACACGTATTATAATAGGGGAAAATATAACCAATAAGAGAAACAAATGACACATAGGGAAAAAAGAATATGTGCCAAAATAAAGAAGAAAAAGAAAGTTCAGGATGGAAACGATTGAAAGCATGAATGTATAGTTGAAAATTCAATAGATCATGTAATAAAATCTAGATATGAGTTGAAAATCAAGGAAGACTCATAGAAGTAAAAATCTGAAGAAAT
This sequence comes from Kalanchoe fedtschenkoi, assembly GCA_002312845.1. Classification (NCBI taxonomy): domain Eukaryota; kingdom Viridiplantae; phylum Streptophyta; class Magnoliopsida; order Saxifragales; family Crassulaceae; genus Kalanchoe; species Kalanchoe fedtschenkoi. Next base: position 361,301 of record NQLW01000872.1, read on the forward strand.
ATCAAACAAGGCCAAATAATTTATGAAGACAAGATGCTGCAAAATTCCTCCTCTAAGAACTATTAACCTTAACCCTATAGTTTGTTGACTTCACATATGTGCAACGAGATATTTACATAAAGTCTTTCATTTGCTTCAAAAGTTGAAGAAATAAAAAGTTGGGATTGTGATTAACAAATCTATAGCGATTGGAAGTTGCAGCATCCATATTCACTTTGAAACACTTGAGAAAATGTTGAAAACTCTCAAGCTACACAAATCTAGACTGGAAGCATGGTTTATCAGTTTTGATAATTGGAAAGATGAGACAACTTCAAAATAAGAACAATCTGTATTAGCATATTCAATCTCTCTTTTGATGCTTGGGATGACAATCATGTTAGAAAAATCGACTTATATGGTCAATTCATCAAACTGAGAAATCTGATAACCCAAAATGTAAAAATTGGTAAATTCGGAATTGTGGTTGAAACTTCAATTATGAATGTCATACAAGAGCATCATTGTAAATGTAAGATGAGAAACAATTTAAGCTATTTGTATGGAGGAATGGTGCAGTGATTTATTTTGAAATCACATATAAAAAAAACAGTTAAGTTTCATCTAGGAAATGAAAAAGAATTAATAGTTGTTAAAGAAAATTGTGGTGGTGGTGATGGGCTACCTCTTGTTTAGCGGATTTTTAAAACCCAACAATTAACTTCACCCACTATTGAAAATTTAAACGAAAATGTTCATTGAAAAATTTGAAAAGTCATGCAGATTTACTTAAAAGTAATCAACCGAAAAAAAGGGACAGACTGCTTGTTGCCTAGGTGAAGTTGTCGACTTCAATCTTCTTGATATATACTCCAAAATAATCAATTGCTCTAGCTCTATTAAATGCCTCAAAACAGACACCTCAAAACAAATACCAAATTTTGGAAGACATATAGTAAGTCTTCAATACAACCCCTAGTTAATTCATAAGATGATTATGAGTAGAGGTGTAAATATGAGTCAAAAGTTGAATTTAGGTTGATTTTTTCATAACCCAAATTCATTTGTAAAAAAATAACCCAACCCAAATTCAAATCAACCCAACCCAAATTCAAAATTCTTAATTTGGGTTGAATTTGGGTCAACCATTTACTTTCATTAATAAAGAATTAAAATTTAAAAAAATAAAAAAATTTCAAAAATATTTAAAAAAATTATTTTTGAATTTTATTTTCTTAAATTTATTTTTATTTTTTATATATTTGTACTTCGGATTGTGTTTTACAATTTGGGTCACTAAGAATTCAATTTATACAACCAAAAAATCAACCCAACTCAAAACTTACAACCCAAAACCGAACCCAAATAAACCCAATTAAAGTGAATTTGGATTAAGCTGTTTCATTTGGATTGGGTTTTGGGTTGACCCAAAACTCTTACACCCCCTAATTATGAGTAGGGGTGTTCACCGGTCCAAAATCGGACCGGACCAGACCGGAACCGGTTTGGACCGAAACCGGAATCCAGAAAAAGTAAGGACCGAAGACCGGACCGGAAAATTCCGGGTTTGGACCGGACCGGACTGGTTTGGACCGGAATCATAAAATATAATTAAATTTTAATAAAAATGTGAATTAAAAATAATTTTATTTATGTATTAAATAAGATATATTTAAGTATTTTAATAAAAATAAATTTTTTTATTAAAAAACTACCAAACCGGTCCATTCCGGTCCGGACCGGAATTTTCCGGGTTTGGACCGGACCGGAACCGGAATCCCAAAAATGCGGTCCGGTCCGGTTCGGTCCATTCCGGTCCGGTTCCGGGTCATTTTCCGGTCCGGACCGGATTTTGAACACCCCTAATTATGAGAGCATAAATCACAAATAGAAGAGGAGAAGTCGGTCGATTCATTTTCATTGGAAAGTAACGAGAAGCTTGCATCCATCTTAACAAGGAAAAACAGACAAGTGGCCAAAAAGAATTATTTTACAAAATGAGTAGATGTTCAAAGAGCAAAGCAAAGAAGGAAGCTAGATAAACTTTCGCTCGGAAAACAGTAGACATTACAAAATCATTAAGGATTCATTTTGATGGAGAGGAAGATAGCATCATAGATAGATTCGAAAAGATCCAAATGAATTTTAACACTACCAATAATTTGATGATCAAGAGATATTATAATGGATAGTTGAGAGATATATCTGTAAGAAAATTAGGCGAAATTCTCAATTCTTTAATTCAAAAATGGCAGTACGATAGGATGAGACGCATATCACTTTTTTCAGAGGGTTTGATTTTACGTGTGTCGAAAGCTGAAAGTAGTGATTATCTTCTCTATTGAAGAGAAGTTGTGTTGTGGTAGTTGGAATTATAAGGATGCATATTGGTTTTAAAGAGACTTTTTGATAAAATGATCATAATCTGTATCAATCTTGCTTTGTTATCAGAAGAAGAGAAAAAATCATGAGGATAAATACCGTCATATACTCTCAGAAGGTAATATCGCTTCGGAGTTAGTCATACTAAAAGCAAGATCTGCAGTACTCGTGTTAGAGAGTAGTTGTTCATTTTTATTCTCAATCATTCATTCATTTTATTCTTCCTCATGGTCAAATCAATAATAATCATTCTCTCTATCCTCTTTTACTTATCAGTTAACCTAACTTATATGTCGATTTTTACAAATCACTTAACAATTTTAACGCATATTTAATATCAAAAACTACTTTAAAATGACAAACATTAATGAATTCATTATTATGCATTGCCTCATATATTTGTATGGATTTCTCCCCGCTCTTTCTAGGTAGATCGGGCTATGCCAGCTTGTTCATGCCAAGATTTGGCCTCCTTGAACGCCGAGGGACTCCTCCCGTCATACTTGGACACCAAGGTTTGCGGCGTAAGAGGTTGTTGTCCCGTGGCTAGCTCGAATGGGCGCCTGTTGGTCGACTCGCTCCTCTGCAAGTTGTATGAGAATTGTGCCACATCCATGAACTTAGCCAAATCATGTTGATTGGCGCTTACAAAATGCTTCAGGCAAAGCTCCAATAATGCGTTGACTCTCTCGGTGTGCCCATCAGTCTGAGGATGGACATTTGTGGAGAAGTGTAGTTCGGACCCCATGAGTTTGAAGAGCTTCGTCCAAAATTTTCCCATGAAACGGGAGTCTCGGTCGCTCACGATCGTCCAAGACAAGCCCCAAAGCTTCACTACGTTCTTAAAGAACAAACGAGCTGCCTCTTCTGCAGTGCAATCCCGAGGTGCTAGCATGAACGTCTCATACTTTGAAAATCTGTCAATTACCACCATGATGCTTCCATAATCCTCGAATTTCGGCAAGGCACTAATGAAATCCATGCTAAGGCTTTCTCATGGACGGTGCGGTGTGGGAAGTGGCTCCAATAGTCCCCCGGGCATATGATTCCCCGCTTTGTCTTGTTGGCACACAAGACAAGTCTTCACATAAAGCTTGATTTCCTCTCGCATCTTTGGCCAATAAAATTGAGCCTCCAATAAGGCCCTTGTCCGTCTTTGCCCCGCTGTCTTGCCCACTTTGTGTCGTGACATTTTTTGATGATGTCGTGTCTAAGTCTTCCACACTTGGGCACATAGATCCGGCGACTCTTCGTGTAAAGGAGGCCCTCCTCTAGCCAAAAGCGTTTTTTCTTTCTTTCATTGACCATGCCCACCAACATCTTCGCAACGGGGTCTCGACTAAGTCCCTCCCAAATTGTCTCCAAAAGATTCTCCTGGATTTGAGAAATAGCCGCAAACTCCGTCTTCCGACTTAAGGCATCGACCACCACATTAGCTTTGCCAGACTTGTACTCAAACACCACATCGAACTCCGCCATGAAATCTTGCCACCTTGCTTATTTGGGTCTGAGTTTCTTCCGAGTATTGAAGTAACTCGTCGTCACATTGTCAGTCTTCACCACGAACTGTGACCCAAGCAAGTAGTGTCTTGAAACTCGTAAGCAATGAATGATGACCATCATTTCCCTTACATGGATAGCGTAGCGACACTTGGTCTCATTGAGTTTTCGATTTTGATAGGCGATCGGGTGTCCCTCTTATACAAGTACACCTCTGATGGCAAAGGCGGACGCATCTGTATGAACTTCATAAGACTTTGTACAATCCGGCAGCGCTAATACTGGTTCCTCCATGACCGCCTTCTCTAAACATTGGAATGCTTGATCAGATTCCGTCGTCCACTCCCATGGCTTGCCCTTCTTCAATAAGTCTGTTAAGGATGCGACAATGACCGAATATCTTTTGATGTACCGTTGGTAGTAGTTCATCAATCCAAGGAATGAGCGCAACTCGATCACCCTCTTAGGAAACTCCCATTCCTCTATGGACTTCACCTTATCATGATCTATCATAAGCTTCCCCTCCTTGATTATGTGGCTCAAGAAATGCACCTCTTGCCTGGCAAAGGAACACTTTTCCTTCTTCTTCACACATAATTCGTTCTCCAGAATAACTTAGAAAACAGTGTGCAAGTGTCTCACGTGCTCCTCCAAAGTGCTGCTATAGATGACAATGTCATCCAAGTATACCACCACAAACCGGTCTAAGTATGAGTGGAAGATTTTGTTCATCAAGGTGCAAAAAGTGGTTGGTGCATTTGTCAACCCGAACGGCATCACCAAGAATTCGAATGCGTCATAGCAAGTCACGCAAGTGATCTTTGGTATGTCGCCTTCCGCTATCCTCACTTGGTAGTACCACGGCTGAAGATCCAGCTTTGTGAAGTACTTTGCATGGCCTAGCTGGTCAAATATATCAACAACCAAGGTGATGGGGTACTTGTTCTTGATTGTTACCTTGTTGAGTGCCCGGTAGTCAATGCGCAAAGACTCATCATGCTTAAGTTGGAACAACACTGGTGCTCCATATGCGGCCTTAGATGGTCGAACATATCCCGCATTCGTCAACTATTTAAATTGCTTCTTCAACTCCTCCAACTCAGGTGGGGACATCCGGTAAGGTGCTTTTGAGGGTGGTTGTGCCCCTGATTCCAACTCGATTTTATGGTCGACTTCTCTCCTCAAGGGTAACTTCTTGGGTAGCTCCGCGGGCATCATATCTTTGTATGCTTCAAGGATCTCTTCGATTTCTAATGGTGGCTCATCCTCTACTTTGTTAGGCTCTCCATCAGTCTTCAACACAACCAACCATGTGTCATGTCCTTCTTTTAACCCATGTTCCACTTGCATCGCCGAGAGACACATGGAATCCAAATGGGCTTTGTCGTGGACACCATGTGTGACCCTCCCTCTATGATGAGCATTGTGTTGCGTTGGGGCCAAGCTAACACATCGAATTGATAGAGAAATTTCATGCTTAACACACATCTAAAGTCATCCATAGGGGTGATGGAGAAGTTGAGAGTATCTCGTCAAGCACCAAGATGTAGTTCCACCTCTTTTGCTACCTCTTCCAAAGGTCTTGCCTCGGCGTTCACCGTCTTCAACCAACCTTTGGCTTTTACGGTTTTGAGCCCGAGTCTCGCCACTTCGTTAGGTTGGATGAAGTTATGAGTGGCTCCCGTGTCCACCATGATTGACAAGCTCTTCCCGCTGACCCTTCCCTCTACATACATAAGCATGAAGTCACCAATTTTCTAAGTAATGAAAATAGCCTTCAAAGCCCCAAGTAGCTTGATGCATCCCATCGCATCATCTTCCTCGCACCTTCCTTCAAGTATAGCATTGAGGGCATTCCGTTTTGGACAATCCCTAGCCTAATGTGGTCCCTCGCATAAGAAGCAATCGGTTGACTTTCTATCACGACTCTTAGCTTGAGATGAGTCCTTTGGGGTGTACTTCCCGCCCCCATACTTTGGTTTGGAATCCCGAGATTCTTGCGCTCCCCCACCTTTGGTTAGGTTCTCCTTCATTGACTTGGATGATGAGTCATTCCCTCCCCGAGAATACTCTGCAAGGAATCTGCTATCGTCATGGTGATAGCGGTGTCCTTAACATATATTTTTTCTAGCTCAAGTTTAGTCCACGACTTCATGAAATTAAAGAAGAGTTCAGCTTCACTTACATTAGAAGGACCGAAAACTACTTCACATATTCCCGAAGTGAGGAACCATGCTTTAACTCTTTAAGCTTCTTTCGGGCCTCGTGATCAATTGTTTCTTGAGTTCCGGCACAAACTCAGCCCATGTGTTGATCTTGCACAATCCTTGCTGGATCTCATTAAACTTTCTATGCCACTATGTAGCCGTAAGGTCAACAAGGCAGAGGGGTGCAGTACTCACCTTAGCGCCCTTATCCAATTGGATGGTATCAAAGTATCGCTCTGTATGCCAAAGGAAGTTATCAATGTCCTCCGCCACCCGTGCCCCCTTGAACTCCTTGGGTTTGGTACGTCCTGGACCCTCAAAACTTCCCTCACAAAAGGCACAATGTCATCTTCTTTTGCCATACGCTTCACCCGAGCCATTTCGGCGTTGGCCTTCTCCAAAGAAGCGCACAACTCTTCAACTTGGGTCACCAAGCTTTCCATCATTGCTTGGTGTTCCGCCTTCTCATCCCACCATGATTGAAGTATATTGTTCACATGTTGGAACAATTTGCCTTCTAGTTCCCTTCCCAAAAAATCTACCTTGCTTCAGATGGATTCTTGCTTCTAGCTAACCTCCACTTGAGTGTCGACTTTTTCATTTAATGCTTCGACGTTGTTCTCGCATACCCCAATGTGATCCAACACATTGCCAATGCCCACCTCCAACTTGGTGAACCGGACTTCATTCGGTGGAATTGACTTGTCTCTTAGTGGCTTCTTGGTCTCATTCTCCGAGGTCCTTCCACGCGTGTCACCTTCGGAAGCCATTGACAAAGATCGAGCCTCGCTCTAATACCACTTGTCACGGACTTAATGTTGGATTACTAAGCCGTGCGGCGCTTAGCTAGAATTTCCCCTAAATTCGTAGCTAAGAAAGCCTTTCCCTGGGACTTCACTATGAAGCAAAGAAAATTTAAGGATAACAATGAAAGAGTGAGAACACTTCTTTATCAAGAGAGATACAATTCTTTTGGTGGTTTGGAGCAAATGAGATCCTCCCCTTTTATACTACTCCACCTCCTCAATTGACGGTGAATATCTATTTGATCCTACTGCTAGGATTCAAGTATCTAGATTATTTCTAAAAAATATCTAGATATTACATGCCTCCATCTTTATTCATATGATTCCATACGGTCCACACTCTTCTAGAAATTGGACTTCGGGCCTCCATCTTCTTAGACGGGCTTCTAGTATGTCATGATCCAATCTATAAGAGTCAAATGGGTTGGACATTGACACTACACATTTGGTATCAAGACCAGCTGCTCCTTCCCATCTTACACTAGAGACAGTCAGACTCGCCTTAGGCAACTTGTTTGGCAACGAGGTATGCCTGATGTCTCTCATCTAATCCCTCAACCCACTTTTAAACATGAGTTTCACAGTTTGGCTGATTTCAAGTGTGTGGAGATACTGGACAATCCATGATCGCAACATTTGAAAGGTGTTCCACCAATGCAATGTGGCCCCGAACAAGAACAAGAGACAAGCCACAGTTTACTACAACACTTTTCTGTCGTCTGCCCAAATTAGTAGTGGCTACTACTTAAGATGCAGCAATCATGAAAAGGCGAGTTAATGATCAACAATAACCATGAAGTTTGGGTAGTTTCCAACTTTGAACTACGAACACCAAACGTTCAAGTCCACTCAATATGGTAAGCAAAACTTTGTGAAATTTAAACTTTTCACAGAATCAGGTGACTTGAAACTTTGTGACCAAAAGACTTTATGCTAGCTAGCCTAAGCCATACTGGTTACCACGTCCGATCTTTACTTCCTATGGGGCACACACAATTTCAAAGTTGCAAATTGAACTTGGTCGTGATACTCTGATCTTTTGATTGACACAATAAAAAACACAGAATGCGTAACAAATAACAATGCCTTACATGAAAGACTGCCAAATTTTCAAACTTGAGAAAACGGAAATTGAGATGACAGTAACTGGGAATGAACTAAAGAAAATTGGACTCTACTACTAGCTTTTTTTTGTGACTGGCAAACTAATCTGATACGATATTTCTATAGGGAAGCAGAATAAGCCACCACAAGCACAAAGCTAATGAATGTCGGAAACCATGTGAGTTCCAAATAAATTCTCGGGCTTGAACAGAGGCAAATGCCACTATTTAATTACTTTCAACCAATAACCTTTACCAGCCTTTTCAATTAGCTCTCCAAGTGAAATGTCATTATTGAAATGACTTTTGTAGCATGGCATGATGTAAAGAAAACAAAAAAACTCCATTGTTCACTCACTTGAGCTGTTTGAAACTTTTACACACGGGATTCACTGATGCAAGGGGATAATCACAAAGACAGATCCCTTAACCCAATCAGCGGGGGCAAATTCATAATTATTCGATTGAAAATTGTTTTTAGAAAGACTAAGCCTTCAAAGATAAGATCCCCGGGACACCATGGACTTACCATTAAGGCTGAAACACCTATTTCATGAGCACATTGCCTTCTCCAAAGCTTCTTGTAATTGTCCGCTCTTATATGCATCTGAAGATGCAGATGAAAAAGACGTTCAAAAAGACACACAAGCCGCAAGGTGAAACTTATCATATCAGTGCAACAGATGTAAAAGAAATAGCAAATGATAAGAAAAGACCAAAATAACTTACCAACCGTGATGTCACATCCACCATAGAATTCTCCATCGATGTAGAGCTGTGGAAAAGTTGGCCAATTGGAATAGTCTTTCAATCCTTGACGTAGGGCCTCATTTTCAAGTATGTTTACAGTTTCAAAGGGGACGTTTAAGGACTTGAGGATTTGCACCACTGTGTTTGAAAATCCACATTGTGGAAAATCCTTGGTCCCCTTCATAAAAAGAATTACTTTGTGTGAGGAAACAACTTTGTCCAAAGTGGTCTTCAGCTCCGGAGTTATGGCAGAGTAGCAGCGCATTGAAGGAATCCCAATAGACTGAAATCCAATAGCTCTCTTGTCACCAATAGTCAACACGCGGCGGCCAGCAAAATGCGAATAGGGGCGAAACAGCACACGATGACCAGCAACTGGCAGAGCAACAGCTGCCTTAGCTCTCAGAATGACTGATGACGCCCGCGCCTTGGAAAAGGAAGATAGGATCGACTGGATCTCCATCACACAAGCCATAACGAGCTTCTGAATCTGACAGGGTTCGTCTTAAGTATCGTTTTGCAAGTAGCCTGTTGACGCAAGCACACATGAGAGTGTGAGTTTCAAACGAAAAAGTACAGACGCATTGAATTCAATCAAACTGCTGGGTCATCCAACTCCAATAAATAAATAAACATAATCATGTAATGTAGTGGGTTTACTGGGCAACCTCTTCCTCTTATCTAACCTTGAAATTATGTTCAAGCTCAAGAAGCTACCCACATATTGATTGATGCAAATCTCCTATTTCTATCACAGTCTCTGCAATGATATCACTGCCAACAAGGAACTGGAACCATAATCTTCGAAAGACATTTCTAAAAAACATAATCTGAACTTCAAGCAAGTAACTCTATAGACTGCAATTCTGTCCTCACTAGGCGCCTGCAAGAGTATTCGAATCCAAATCTAACCACCGTGCTAGAAGAAGCATCAACACGCATGCGTACGAAAGTCGACAGATTACACCACACGTACCTGCTGCTGTTGGTCGGAAGGGCAAGTCGCGGTTTTCCCAGTCGACTGAAGAGAAACAAAACAAGAGAAGCTTCGGAATACCAGTGAAACTGGTGAGGCTGCTAATCCTGATCTGAAATTTGATGCGGTCCGAGTCTAGGGCTGAGCTTGTCTGTGGTCTCGGCAGTCAAAGACACGCAAAGAACATTACCGCAACTCTTTAGCTATACGATCGTTTAACGAAACGACATGGCTTTGTTTGAGAACGATAAAAAAACTTGTTAGTGCAAATTTTTACATGTTCCGGGAGTACCTACTCTCTCTGACGATGTCGTTTTAATTTAAAACAAAATGATGTCGTTTTGTTTAATTTAATGGAAACGCGCCATTTGTTGTTTAATAATAAAAAGTGTTAAACTACTTTCTTACCAGAATTTATTGGATATTCATCAAACTTTGTTATATATTCATCACAATTGCTCCTATATTCGTCAGAAATGACTCTATATTCTTCAGATTATTTTCTTGTCTGTTTTCAATAGCTTGCTTCCATTTAATTACAAATGCATCGATCTTCATCAGAATTCATTGGATATTCACCAGAAGTTCATTTATATTCGTCAGAATATGTTTATGAAATTATCAGTTTATTTTTTGATTATTTATTCACTACTTTTTATTTCATATTTATCAGAAATATATTGATATTCATCAGAAGCGACTGTATATTCTTCAGATTATTTTATGATCCATTTTCAATAGTTTGCTTCCATTTTCATCAGAAATGCATCGATCTTCATCATAATGCAACGGATATTCACCAGAATTACATATGTATTCGTCAGAAATGTTAATGAACTTATCAGTTTATTTTTGATTATTTATTCACTAGTTTTTATTCATATTCATCGGAAATGCATCGATATTCCTTAGAAATGCTTTTATATTCTTCAGATTATTTTTCTGGTCTATTTTCATTAGCTTGCTTCCATTTTCATCAGAAATGCATCTATCTTCATCATAAATCATTGAATATTCACATGAATTTCAAATATATTCGTCAAAATAAGTTGAGGAACTTATCAGTTTATTTTCTGATAATTTATTCACTAGTTTATATTTCATATTCATCAGAAATGACTACATATTCTTCAGATTATTTTCTGATCTATTTTCAATAGCTTACTTCCATTTTCATCAGAAATGTATCGATCTTCATAAGAATTCATTGGATATTCACCAGAATTGCATATATATTCGTCAAAAAATGTTTATTAACTTATCGGTTTATTTTCTTATTATTTATTCACCAGTTTTTATTTCATATTCATCAGAAACGCATCGATATTCATTAGAAATGACTGTATATTTTTCAGATTATTTTCTGTTCTATTTTCAATAGCTTGCTTCCATTTTCATCAGAAAATGTATCGATCTTCATCAGAATTCATTGGATATTCACCAGAACTGTATATATATTCGTCAGAATTAGTCCAATATTTATCAGATTATTTTCATGGATTCATATTCAAATGAAATGAATCGATATTCATCAGAAATGGTTGTATATTCTTTACATTATTTTCTGGTCTATTTTAAATAGCTTGCTTCCATTTTCATCAGAAAATGTATCGATATTCATTAGAATTCATTGGATATTCACTAGAATTGCATATATATTCGTCAGAAAATGTTTATGAACTTATCGGTTTATTTTCTTATTATTTTTTCACTAGTTTTTATTTCATACTCATCAGAAACGCATCGATATTCATCAGAAATGGTTGTATATTATTTAGATTATTTTCTGATCTATTTTCAACAGATTGCTTCCATTTTTCATCAGAAATGCATTGTCTTCATCAGAATTCATTGGATATTCACCATAATTGCATATATATTCGTTAGAAAATGTTTATGAACTTATCGGTTTATTTTTTGATTATTTATTGACTAGTTTTTATGTCATATTCATCAGAAATCTATTGATATTCATCAAAAATAGCTGTATATTCTTCAGATTATTTTCTGATATATTTTCAATAGTTTGCTTTCATTTTCATTAGAAATGCATCGATATTCATCAGGAATGCTTAGATATTCACTAGATTTGATAACATACTCATCCGAATTGCTTATGAATTTATCATATTTATTTTTTCAGATTCTATATTCATTAGGAAGACTTGATCTTCATCGATCAGAAATGTGTATATATTCGTCAAAAATTCTTATGATTTTTATCAAATTACTTTGTAATTCTAGATTCACAAATTTTAATTCCATATTCACCAGAAATGCATAGTTCTTCTTCAGAATTCTTAGGATATTCACCAGAATACCTAATATATTCATGAGAAATGTTATTCACCATAAAAGTTTTAGATTCGATATGCATCAATTTTGTTTTTTTATTCCTCAGAATTGGTACGATCTTTATAAAAATGCTTATATATTCATCACATTTATTTACATATGAAATAGTTATGTAACAATTTCACTTCGACATAACATATTTTTTGTCAAAAAAGCACAATAATATTCATTTCATCGCTACATAAATTCATAAAGATATCAGATATTTAGCTGGACATCAATATCTTCATCACATTTTTGCTTTTTTGCAATAGATTTGTCCTTTTGTTGTTCCTTTTCAGCTTCAGCACATTATATCTTGAAATCTTTGCACCTTTGCAACACCTTATTTTTGATTTTGTTCGACTCATGTTTGATCATCTTGCAACAACATTTTCCGCGCAACATCTTTATGTATTTGATCTGCAAAGAATGACTATTTAAAGTTTTTGTAATAAATTTATTTTTGTTTTTGTGAAGTAAAGCAACTTACCTCCCTCGATTTCATTGGATTACCAATGGACTTCCAGTTATTAAAAATCCCCTTGTAGGTCTCCATGTGGATCTGTAAAAGAAGCACTAAAACAAATTCTAAAAGAAATGCACCAAGAGACATTTTAGAGTGGAACTTTTCATACTCATCCACTAATGTCACTTGATGGTGGAGTGTAATGGAAACACCACTTAGGAACATTTGAGAGTGGGATTTTCCAACTCATCCATTAGTGTCACCATTTGATGGTGGAGTGTAATGGAAACACCACTTAGGAACATTTGAGAGTGGGATTTTCCATACT
>NQLW01000872.1:385980-430958 GCA_002312845.1 Kalanchoe fedtschenkoi
CATTCATAATAGTTAAAATGTGTTTTTTTCTTATTTCTATGCATAAAGAGGTGAGTTTTGCTAAATATTAAATATACAAACATCAATCATTTCAATCAATATCTTTAAAAAGTTTCAAAAAAAATTTGGTTATTGATAAGTTTGTAGCAATAATTACATAAGTTAGTTTAAAATTGTATTCATGACCCCTTAATTATCAATTTATTTTATTAATATATTTGAATGATTAGATAGTTATCATCTACCTTTAATTCTTCATTTTATCTCTTAAGATATGACAAAAATACGTCAAAAAAGTTGACAGTCCACATAAAACATATTTTACAGACTAATTATCCAAGTTTGATAGTCAATTACAATCCTCATGTTTCATCAACACGGTCGATGTCAGCTTCAAACATTCTTTATGGGTCATAAGTAATTGTGAAGAGATACAACATCTACTTTTAAATCAAGATCTTCAACGAACTGATTCCATCCATCTCGATATGTTCTGTAAGAGGTTTTGTTCCTCACTATGATCTCAACTTGACATACATAATCATCCACTTTTAACCCTACCATAGTTCTTTTTGGCCATGATACTACTTCACAAATAAGAAGATACTAAATAAAACACATGTATTGTATACATTAGTGTATATTTATTATGAGTGCAATTACATATGATATATGAATGAACTTACAAGTCCATAAGCAGGGTGGCCTAACACATTAGATTGTTGCATTACAAGGAAAAATCACAAGGTCTTGCATGTAATATTTATGTAAATACGCAATATTTATTATTTGTATAGAACTATGTTGAATATTATAAAATCAATTAATAAATATGACTATTCTGCAATACACTTAGGCTCATACTACAAACTAAATACATGCATTAGATTCAGAAGACTCATTGCTGGTCCAATCTTCATTGTAGTCAGATGATTCAAGAAGTTCAATCATGTCACAGTAAATTTGATTTTGTTGATTTTAAAAGTTTGAGAGAGATAATTCGAATGTGTAGATTCTTCAATCATTTGAAATTGCATATGGTAATATTGTACCCTATGTATAGTGTCATTATTTATATGTAAAAATTATATTTGATGTTTTAAGTACATAATTTTATTAATTACAATCATTGAAACTAAAACTGAGTTGGCCAAGGAGATTTTTAGAGTTTGTTTTTCTAGGGGCAGGTATTTAATATTGTCTCAAAAATATATTTTTATTAATACAAATTATGTTATAATTATTACTGTATATTTAATGTTCATGTTATGCTCCTCATTTTTCAATGTGTCACACAAGATAATATTTTGAGAAGATATGACAAATGATGTGTATGAACAGCTTCGCTGCCAAATATTGAAGCCAATCATCATGATTGTCACAAACAATAAGATAGTGTATTTTATGAGTATGTCATTTTATAATAATAATACATATTTTTTAACGTTACATTTTCAAATTCAATAATTTATTTTTAATTACGTGTGTGAATAGATTCATTGCAGATCACTCCACTTGCTTCATTGAAAATATATATTAATCTTGAACATGATTTTGTTTTATTTATAAGAGAGAGTTATTCACTTTTTTGGTAATTATTTGAATCTTATAGATATTTTTAAATAAAAATAATTTTACTTATGCTAAATGTGTAGGCTTGCCGAACTACACTAACAATGTCCCATCTCTCTTAATTGTGGGAATGGAAAAGATTTTGGGCAAATCATACAAAATGCACACTTAAGGAAATAATGAACACTAATGATGTTTATTCATTTAAGGTATTTGTCGGGTTGTATTGTATTAAATAATGTGTATCTTTTAGTGCATGTTGTAATTTTAATAAAAAAGTAAAATATTGTTTTATTTGGTGAATTTAAATTTATTTTAAAAGAACTGATTAATTTCCGAAGTAAAGATTGATACTAATGATAGAAATAAGTCATGGTGGTATAAAAGTTGCAGTAATTGGCCAGTGAAGTTTCAAAATTGGATTGTAAATTTAAATGCCCCAAATGTGAAAGAATAATTCCATTTACCAAAAAAGTATTTTTACAATTTTATGTTATAGTTAAATGTGTTAATGCCTATTAAAAATAATAAATTAAAATTTATGTTGTGGATTTCAATTGTCTGTTTGGGCCAAAGATGATTCTGGTGAGTATAAATTGATTTTGTCTGATCGTGTTGTGCGGAAATTAGTAGGCACAATGGTTGCAAAATTGGTTACTGGTAAGTCTGATGTTATCAAAGGATCAAGTGGTTATTGTATGTATCACTCAACGTGAATTACATATGACTATATTCTGTTTGTAATTGCAGATTTTTTATGACACTTCAGATGTTATAAAAAATTTGGTTGGAAAGGAGTTCAAGTTCGTTATATCTATTAGCGAAGAGGATATTATTGATAAAGATCGACCTTTCTTAATGAATGATGTATTTCAGGATAGTTATCAAATCAAGCACACCATTCACACCTGAATTTCCATGTGTAAATTAAGATGAGGTATGATAATTATATAATTATTGTCTTAATTTAGTTTTAGTGATACATTTAATATTATGATGATGTTATTTTTTTGTCAACTTCAAGTGTTCAGAAGTCTACTCCCAGGGAGTGAATTGTCCTCTTCGAAGAGCTCATCGATCTCTAGCAAATTACGTTAAAAGATAATGAACTGTTAACCGCAATTCTAAAGAAAATCAATATGGAAAATGAGATATTTTTAAAAAATAAATAACATACCACTTTATATTACATGTCTAATATAAAATATGTACTTATTTATTTTTTCTACAGAAGTGATGGGTACGGTTAATACACTTATTTTTTTGGGAAAATTTTTTAAATGGGACTTCAAACTATCACCATTTATCCAATTATGATCAAAACTATCTAAATGTCAAAAAAAGGGCAAATGTTTTTCACTAATTTAAAAGTCATATTGGGTTTTATATACTAAATACATTTGATCTTATCAAATTTGCTCAGTATTAGAGTTGTTTAATATAAAGTTTATGCGTTTTTTGCGTGAACAAAACGACATTATTTAATTTGATAACGAAATAATATATTTTTAGCATAAGAACATAAGTCATATGGTACTATCATATAAAGAACGCAACTATAAATTTTAATTTAAAATAAATCCAAAATATTTTTACCTATTTTTGGACATTTAGATAGTTCTGAGCATAATTGGGTAAATGATGATAGTTCGGAACCCCTTTTAGGAGGGGATTTTCCTATTTTTTATAGAGTTTTGATTCATAAACATTTGTTATAACTCTTTTAATTTGAATATTTAATTAATATTTAATTTTCATTATACAAGTTTATATTTTTTGGTCACTCTATTTTTAGTTTATATTTAATATAAAAATAATGTGATACATACTAAATAAAAAAATAGTTATGATCATGTGCAGTGATAAAAAATAGTTATGATACATCCAAAACATGGTGATATTATCTGAATCAAGGTGATTTTACTACAAATCAGGATAGTTTTAAATAACAATAACTAATTCATTGTAGTCACGTGTCAATCATCTTACTCCATATAATAAAATATATCTAGGTGCAATTTGCAACACATAAAAGATAAAGTAAAAAAAACAAAGAAAAAAAAAACAAAGTCTGGAGCGGAGCGCAGGGAGCAAGCTAGATATATGATCAGATTTATTGCACTTATTTTATTTCATAGAGTTCATATTCATAAATATTTGTTATAACTTTTTTTATTTAAAAATTTAGTTAATAATTATATTTTTATTACACAAATTTATTGTTTCTGCTCACGTAAATTTTAATTAATATCTAATATAAAAATACAATTGAAACATGTTAAATAAAAATGATCATTATCTCATGTATCAACTAATAAATGCAAAATAAAAAATGATTATTATCCCGTGCATTGAAGGAAGATTACAACTTTCAAAATAGCATGGTATTTATTCAAATGAGGGTGTTTTCTCTACAAATAATGATCATTTTAAATATCAACAACCAATTCATAGTGATCATGTATTAATCATCTTATTTCATATAATGAAATAAACTATATGCAATTTAAAACACATTAAATAACAAAAAAAAGAAGAAAAAAGCCCGATGCGGAGTGCAGGTTGCAAGTTAGTTATGAACAGACCTATTTGGTCGCACATAATCGAATAGTTGATATTTTATTGGGTAAAAACTAAATAAGATTTGGTCCAACCCACGCCTATTCAGATATAATAAATAAAGTTGAATCCATGAGTTTGACATATTCATAATATCCACAGAATTATTTGGTTTGATCCAAGGGCCAAAATCTAATTATTTGTTCTTATTATAGAAATATGTTAATCTTTTAGGGTTAATGAATGTCAATTTTCACGTGAATTTTTCAATGTGATAGAAGATATGATGCATCAGTGAGATGAGGATTTTCTTCTTTCGATCCAGAAGCTAGTACTTCATAGGTGCAATATCCACCATTAGAGTGTGGAAATCGAGAGATGCGCGATGACTGATGTGCTCTTTAGAGGAACCCCAACCACACCACTATGATATACTTTTTTATATTTTCTATATTTTTAATTGGATTTAGATTTGTGTCTCCCATTCAAATTGAAACCAATAACATTAATGAAAATAAAATGTTGATTAAGATTTTCATATATCAATTAGGATTATCACTATATTTATAAAATTGTTTTATGACATTCCGAATTCGGATTTGTGACTCACGATTCAAAAATCCAAAATTTTATTTTTATGCACCTAATTCATAATAGATAAACGTGATGACAAGATGCTGACATCCAACACCTTATCTCATGTTTTTGTGAGTTTGGATGAGAGTGAGGGTAAATATTCTAACTTTACTTGGTCAATTCACTAGTTCATAATAGCTCTCGCACATCTCACTAACAACATAAAACACAGGTAGGCAACTTAGTTAGAAATTATGGGGGGAAAACAAAAAAGAACTCTGAATTACCACCTCTTATCTAATTGCAGTCCGAACTACCGTGTTTTTCAAATAAAATGTAAACTGTTAATTTTTTGACGGACATACTGACACCGTTAACACAAATTTAACACCGTCAACGCCAGTTGCAACACCGTTAAAGAAATAAAAAATTAAACGGGTGGATCCCATTATTTCCATCTTCTTCCCCAAATCCTCGTATTCTCCCTGAGGCGTGCCGCTCTGATTTACAGCAATTTGTCCTCCCCGAGCTGCTACGGTGCTCCAATCTATGGCGACCTTTCTGATGTGCCGGTGTGCACATAACGTGTGGGGTAGAAATCGACAGAGGAGGATGTGGAGGAAGGGTTGTGAAGGAGGACAACATAAGGGGGTCTGGCCGGAGAGGTAGAGGGAGAGACAGTAGTCGGTCTGGGCTGCAGCGAGATGGTAGCAGGCGGTGAAACAAGCAGTTTCTAGCATAGATGTTCTCGGCTAAGACACCGTCTTTACAAATCGATTCAAGAAATCCCAAAATCGGCTATCTATGCAAGACAAAGTTGTTCATATCAATCCCCACACGGTTCCATTTACATCCTTAAACTCGACATCCATCCTGAAACTCGGACGATCCACTCTCCATCTCGAGCCTCAGAAACCCTCTACCTCCACCCACCAATCCATCGTCAGGCATAATTAAAAAAGCCATCCCACTGTCAATCGAGGACGGGTTCAAATTTGTGATTGAGAAGGAGAATAAGGTGGAGAAGCTGGTCGAGAATGAAGCATCTGATTTTCCGAAAGGAATGGACTTTAAGTAGAGGATCCGCCAGGCGTCTGAGTTGGTGATGGTGTCTCGCGTCTGTTGGAGACGGCGAGGCTGATTTTCTTTGATGGATTTGTCATTTTTTATTTTAATTTATAATTAAATTATTTGATAATTATGTTAAAACGTTGTTGGATGGGGCGTTAACGACACTAGCAGCATGTTAATAGAGTTGGGTCGTCCGTCAAAATTACCAGTTTATGTACCTTATTTGAAAAATTTTGTAGTTCGAATTGCAATTGAGTAAGATGTGATAGTTCGAATCCACTTTGAATTTCGACATGACCCTAAGTCAAGACGGACTCTTCTGATTGTTTCTACCAACATCACAACCTCATTTGTGAAGAAAACATCATCGGTGTTGGACAGGATAAAATTTAAAAGTGATAAAAAAATTTTAGAATTCAATTTTGAGAATTGTGGGTGGAGGAATTTTTGGAGGGGTTACCGTACTTTGTCATTGCGATTTAACTAAACATCAAACCACTTCCTTTTACTGCGAATTTTTATTATATAGCCACACTTCTTGACTGAGGTTAGGTTATAGTGTCTTCACAGTCACACCATCTTCTCCCGTCCGAATGGAGCCACGACGAGTTGTTGAGTGCGATTTTCTTAAAGAAAATTGATATGAACTTTGGTTTTAATTAAATAGAGTAAAACAAAAATTGAAATAAAAATGACAGGTAGAAAACAAATACTTTATCGGTCCTTTAATATATATCATTTAAAATTAATTTAAGTAGGTTAAAGTGAAGTTAAATCTACCGGTTGAATAAATTTAATAAGTAGGTAGTTACTATTTTTTAAAAAAATTCATACAGAATGTAAAATTGATAGATGATTACCGGTGAGAAATAATTATTTTATTAATTATAATTATAAAATAATTAATATTTAATATTTTGAGATAATTGTTGAAAATAAATATAAATTGAAAATTATAAAGTGATAAATAAATTGATAAAAAAATTCGATCAAATTACGTGTTAAAAAAATAGAGAGGGAGTATAAATTTACAAGAAATGCAATTTGAAAACAAAATAACACATTTTTATGTGTTTGACGAGGTTCACTTCATGTGTTCGCTCCCTCCTTCCTAAAATCAAACGAAACCCTAGTGAGATTTACCGCCATCTGGCACTTACATTTTCTCCAGCAGTGACGTTCCGACGCCTTCTTCATCGAGCGAACCTTTGAAACGAAGGCGCAGCCGCCAGCCATGGTGTCGCCGAGGCAGCTTCTCTCGATTATCGAATTGACTCTTCTTGGACCATCACCTCCCACGCCTTCTCAGAGAATCGAGCTTATGCAAGCCATCCGCAAATCTCTTCCTTCTCTTCAGAACCTCCTCTCTTATCCGGTTAGACTGTATCTCTTCTCTGTCATTTTTGTTAGCTCAAGGCTTGCTCTACTCATATTCGCCCTTTAGGTTTCTCCAGCATATATGTATGGAAGAACATACTCCATTTTCTTCTTTTTGAAATTTTATGCTGCTGGCATTTTAATATAAAATTGTTTACGGAGATCCAATTATTGTGCAGCCTCCAAAGCCTTCTGATAGGTCTCAGGTCCAATCAAGAGAAGTCAGGCTTCCCGATTCCCCACCTATCACCCTTGATGATCAAGATGTTCAAATTGTGTGTATATTTGTTCTCTATTTCCCCATCTCATTGTTGAATTAGTGGTTGGCTTTTGTTGATTTTGGTTGTGTTTCCTGCTGTCTTATCACAGACTTTGAAGTTAAGTGATGATCTTCATCTGAATGAGATAGACTGTGTCTGTCTACTTGTTTCTGCTAATCAAGAGGTACTTTGATGTTACTGGAGCTGAACTTTTAATTTTTGATAATGATCTTTCTTAATAACCTTAATTTTTTCTCAGTGGGGATTGATGGGCAGAGATCCAATAGAAATATTGCGGCTTACAGCAGGAATGTGGTATATGGAGAGAAGAGATACAATAACGGCCTTGTATGCACTATTGAGGGTATTTTCTGTTACCTTAATTATCCGTCTTTGACTACAATAGAATTTACAATGGAATTTGTTTTGTTTTTATAATGATTATTCTTATGTCTTTTTTGTAGGCTGTTGTGCTGGATCAAGGGCTTGACACTGATGTTGTGACTGACATTCAAAGATACTTGGAAGATCTGTTCAGAGCAGGGCTAAGACAAAGATTGATTATTCTGTTGAAGGTATGAAAATTTATGTGTGGTTGCAGCTCTGTTATTTTGATTTTTTCTACTTCCTCAAATACGGCCTAGTGATTGCTACAGCTGCCATTTTGTTAAAATGACACCATACAGCTTTGTTATTATGCTGCTTCTGTACTTCCTCAAATACCGTTTAGTGATAACTATAGCTGCCATTTAGTTAAAAAGACACCACACATGGGGTGAATCACATTTTACTAAGGGCTGGTTCTATTGATCTCGCTTTCAGCCAATCTAAGTACAGTGAAGTTCAGTCGCAATAACTTAAATTAAATAAAGTTCTGCCACAATATGTTATGTTCAGTCTCAATAACTTGAGTTAAGTTTGGCCACAGTAAGTTAAGTTCAGTCACAACAAGTTCAGCTTCGTTTATTTCACCCACAATGAATTAAGTTACATTCAGCCATAATAAGTTAAGCTATACAAATTGATTATGATATTCATAATCATAAAATCATACATGTCTATGTATATATATCCATAAGATACTAATAATAATATCATGAAGAAAATTACATTACAACTAATGGGTAAACATCTTTTTCTATGTCTCGTTGTTCATTTTCAAGATATAACTACATAATCAGTATTAAAATCTTCTCTGACACTTGATTCAGCTAATGTTTCCAATTCGTATCATCTAGGTTAGAATTTGTCGTCCCTTGCACAAAAACATGTGATAAAAAAGGCATAATTAGTTTATGCATCTAAATAGAGTTATGCATTGTGAAGGTAGTTAGAATAATGTTTTTTTTTTTGGCATTATTCTGATGTTTGAGGCATTGTTTTAGTGTCTTCTATGTCCTCTTTAATATTCCATTGGTTCTCTCCTTGGTACGTCGTAAAGACAAATGTCACTATATAATTTTTTCGTAAGTTTCAATAGGTTTTCCACCGTTCCTACAATCTAGGATTGGATATGAATTTCATTTTCGTTCAAACAAGCTACAAATCCAAGCATGTTTTGCATAGTTAGAATCTACCAAGTAAGTTAAGCTAAATAAAACTGAATTTAGTTAATTTCAGTTAATTTTAATTCAATTTGATAATCTAAGTAAAATTAACTTAAGTTAAGTTCAGCTGTTTTGAGTTAAATATAGTTCAGGTGTAATAAGTATTTAAGTTCAGCTGTAATCAGTGAAATTACTTCCAAGTCTAAGTGAGTTTCAGTTCAAAATAACTGGCCCTAACTGAAGGCGATGTGCTTTCTTGTGAAATATAGCTTTTATATTCCCTACGGACTACTTTGGTGCTTGTTAGCATTAATATTTATTATGGAATGTATATTAGTAATAACTAATAATTTGCTAAATGGATTACGTGATAAAGAGGCTAAAGCTCTTGCAATTGCAAGCTAGATGGGACTAGCCCAACACCATGTCGTTTTAGTTTTAGTTACCATAACTACACTGATTTGGTGCATATATCGTACTCCTAATTCTCGTGTTTTGGGGCCACTGACACAAAACTATGTAGCTTATGCACTATTGATTATCCTCATATAGGCTATAAAGTGTTTAGCCTTATATCTGCTTCTCGAAATTTAAATATCATCCAAGAACACATCCATGTTTCATTGCAAACTGCTCATGTAATATTCTGAAAGTGTTGCTAATCATATTTATGATTACTAAGTCTGCATTATAATCTAATCATACACACACTTCTTCTTAAAGAGAGAATGCTTTTTTGGCTGCAGAACCCATCTATCGTTCACATTTTTGAATCATTTATTTGTAAGTTTCCCCCTTATTGAGCTTTGATTGACATGAAATACTATCCACTCGGGTCCAGGAACTTAATCGTCATGAACCTGGTGGGTTGGGTGGGCCGAACTCAGAGCATTATGTCCTTGATTCTAGAGGTTCTATTGTTGAACGCGAAGCTGTAGTTCAACGCGAAAGACTAATTCTTTCTCATTGCCTCGTGCTCTCTACATTGGTTGTAAGAACAAGTAAGCTTTTTCCTAGTCACTAAATTAATCTCTTTGATGAATTTGCTTCACACCTAATGACTTAGAGTTTCCTCTTTGCAGGTCCAAAAGATGTGAAAGATTTACTCTCTTTGTTGAAAGACACTGCTTCTGAGCTTAGTG
This sequence comes from Kalanchoe fedtschenkoi, assembly GCA_002312845.1. Lineage (NCBI taxonomy): Eukaryota > Viridiplantae > Streptophyta > Magnoliopsida > Saxifragales > Crassulaceae > Kalanchoe > Kalanchoe fedtschenkoi. The sequence continues at coordinate 396,085 of NQLW01000872.1, forward strand.
GTTGCAATGATGATATCCTGAGACAGCAGGTTGTATTTCATGTCAATTTTGTTGAATGTTTGCTCTATTACCCACCCTTTATGTCGGGGTACTTATTGTTAGTATAGTTTGATCTACATTCAAAATCAATTGGCCATGAGTGGGGAGCCCAACTATATACTAAGACTGGTACTTGAGTCTTACTAGGCGATGTCGGACATAGGCCATTGCTTAACACCCACCCTCACTTGCAAGAGCTTTTGTTAAGGGCAACAAGTGAAATCTCGTTTGGAGGTAGATAACCGTCACGGACAAATTTAAAGGGTGCGGCTAAAACCCGCTTTGATATCATCTTAGTATAGTTGGATCTACATTCAAATCAAGTGGTCATGAGTGGAGAATCCAATTATATATTAGGACCGATCACACTTGAGCCTCATTGGGCGATGTGGGACATAAGCCAGTGCTTAACACTTATTACTGAGAAACTAGTAGCTGGTAATTGCTTGTTTCATGTTGTTCAAGAGATTTCTTCTCACTTACCTTTATATTGTTTGTTGCTTTTGGGCTCAACTTTTTCGGGCTACTGTCAACTTCAATTGAGTTATAAAACCAGCAGCATCTTAACCATAACAAACTTAATGAATATCTAATATTTTTAATGCTAAGTGATACAACAACTCTATATATTTGTGACGTGCTTACATCAATTTTGTTTATGTAACAGATTACATTTAGCCTTCTCTTCTCCATTGTAATTGCTTTCATATCGGATGGGTTGGGTGCGGTGTCAGACAAAGTGTCGGTTCTCTCATCAGATTCTTTGTTTAGACGTGAATTTCAAGAAATTGTGAGCTCATATGTGTTGGATCATTACACATTGGTTCTTACCTTCTTTCTTTGTCATTGTACTGAAGTTCTGATTGTTTTCTTTGAGATTATCGCTGCCGGAAGTAACCCTATCGTTGAAGGGTTCGTAGATGCTGCTCGACTTGCATGGGCTGTTCATTTAATGCTGACAGAAGACTTGATTGCCAACAGGGAGACAGTTTCAAGTGTTTCAGCAAATGGCATAGCGAATATTTGTTCATGCCTGGAAGTCATTTTCTCAAATAACGTTTTTCAGTTTCTTCTTGATAAAGTTCTCCGGACCGCTGCTTATCAGGTATGTGTTATGTATTTGGAATTCACATACTTAGAGTCCTCATGAAGGATAGTCTTGTAACATGTACTCCTAATCCATTCCTGAATGAGAAATTTTTAGTTTTCTTGCTTTATATTATCTTGTTGCTTGTATACAAAGAACACACTGGCACCTTAAACAATTTAATAGAGTCTTCATTGCTGCACAGCTACACTACTATTGCAAATATGTATTTCGTTGACAAAAAGATGATCCGTTCTATAAAATGCATGAAGTTTTTGTTTGTAATGAAGTGTTGGATAAGTGTAAAGTGTACGCCAATAATGTTACTGCATCTCTCAGTAGGTAGCTTGCCATTTTCCTACCCTTTAATAATTAACACACTTCCTACCCAAATATACCTTGTGTATTCAACAGAAGCATAATCAAAAGAAATAATGGAAACATCAAGTTAAGAACTATTATATCGTATGCCTATGCCTCGCACATGGTGACTCCCACATTCAATTATAATTTCAGTGTTATTTTTCTTTCGAAGAGTTCTATTGCTTATCAACTGCAGTGTAACTTTGTATTTGCAACTCTCATTCATGCGGTCAACTTTTTAATATGTTAATTGTTTCTTGCATTGTAGAATGGTGATGAGGATATGATCTATATGTACAATGCTTACATGCACAAGCTGATTACCTGCTTCTTATCTCATCCAGTTGCTACTGAAAAGGTTAGTATGAGTTACCCTCTCTGGTTTTGAGCTCTTATACTTTCTTCATCTTAGGAGCTGAATATTTAGGATCAATTAGATAATGGCTTCCATCCTAAACTTAATGGTAGTTGGTATCATTGACAGTGACTCTTTTATTCTGTTATGTTTGTACCACTGATTTGTCTAGTCACTTGTCAGACCCAGTTAGATATTTTTTTGTCCATTCGTTATTACCTTAACTTGGAATCCCGCATTCAGCATTTATGAGCCACTGAAAGGATCTGAGGTATTTACAGAATGCCAATATATTGATTAGTTCTGTGATTTATATAACCAGAAAAAAGTATGAATCTGTTGACACCATGGTCCTTGATTACACTTAAAGCGAGATGAGGTGAGGTAAGGTAAGTGTAGCTCGGTTTGCTCAAGGCGAGACATGTTTGCCTTAAAGGAATATAAGCTCTTTCTACTACTCTTTCGATCACAAGATGTTAATTTTCTTGTCATCAGCCATTTAATACTCTGCCGCTTAGCAGGGCTTAAATATCAAAGGGTCATCTTTCGAGTTTCAAATGATGCCAAACCTCTGTCTGCCCAAGCGTCACATATGAAAAACTTTAAGCCCGAGCAAGACCCAATCTTTCATTTGGGTTCTGCAGGATCTATTGTCTCGTATTGACCTGTTCTTTTCGCAAATAAATTACAGATAGTGAACTCTTTTTCAATTGGACCTCATGCCTATTATTAAATGAATGCTATCGAAGTAGTGTTTACCAAACTATATACATTCTCAATGGACCTTTCTTGTTCATGATATGAAAACAGTTAAGTTAATGGATTTATCACTGTTAAGGTGGGATGCTAAGGGCCTAAGGTGGTATTGGCAAGGGGCAAAAGATGATTATGTTGGCGCAGACTATTTTTCCATAGTGCATTGAAGTGCGCTGCAATTTGATACTTAATATTCCTTAGAATTTTGTATAAGCATAAAACATGAGCGACTTCTCAGGCACAAGCAACCATTTACTCTTTGTATAGTTCACGTACTGGTCAATATTAGATGGTGTCCTTTGATTCATAAAAATCTGCCACATATTGGATTTCTTGACAGGTGAAAGAAGAAAAAGAGAAAGCAATGAGTCTGCTTAGCTCATACAGAATGGCTGTTTCACATGATGCCATACATGACCGCAATCTAGACTCTCAATCAATCACAGATACAATTCATCATCCGTTCATATCTCTGCTGGATGTCGTGAGCGAAATATATCAGGTTTTTTGTCTGAACATTTTTACTTGTTTAGCGACACATTGTGTATCTGTTGCCCAAAGTCTTGCATTGGTTTGCAATTTAATTTAAGGAGGCATAGGGAGCTGAATGCATTGTGTCTTTGCATTTGTTATCAGATGACTTAGATTTTTATTACTTCCTGCTAGCAAGTGGCTGCAGACCATAACATTAAATCGCCTTTAATTCATTAGGAAATTATCCAACATTCTCTTATCTATATGCCTTGAAAGATATCCTTAAGGAGTCTTCGATTAGAGTTTTTGTCAGTAATTTCAGTCGCATATAATCTGATAACATGCCTTGTTTTTCAGTCTCCCAGGTGGCTTTACAAAATATGTCTTTGATGCCAGTGAAATATAATTTGGCTTGTGTTGAGTGGTACCTACGCATTTCTGTCACATTTTATGCACAAAATATTTGAGATCAACTTCTTACTGCTCACCACCATCCCTGGCACACTCTACCCTCCGATAAGGAAATGACATCTGTTTTGAAACTGCATGAGTGAAGTGCAGGTTGTTTTGTCATCTTAATATTCAGCTTGTTGTTCAGTGGCTGAGTTGATGGTTGACTTTGAAATAGCTGTTTAATATCTATTTCATAAGTTGTCGAGGGTGTTTTTTTTTTTAAATAGCCAAGGAGCCTAAGCTGCTTTATAGTGTGCGAAGGACAACTTTGAAGTAAATAATTATTTATATTACTGTATTTTTATGTACCCTGGACTTTTCAACTACACGAAGACTTGTCCCTATGAGGCTGTGGGTACTTTTGATCTATTCTGTCAATTGTAGTGCCTTAACTAACATTCATCATCCTTTTAAACAGAGGGAACCCGAGCTTTTGTCAGGCAATGATGTTTTGTGGACGTTTGTTAACTTTGCTGGTGAGGACCATTCCAATGTTCAAACACTGGTGGCATTCCTGACAATGCTGGCCAGCCTCGTAAGTTGCATTCCTGGCCTCATCCCTCCCCAATTTATTCATTCATTCATTTATTTATTTTTTCAATTACTTTATAGGGTGGCATATGTATGCATAGATATGGGAGCTCTTGATATTAGTTATATGTTACTATCAAGAAGAACTTTAGTCGGTTCTTTTTTTTTTTAGGCGTCCAACTCAGAGGGTGCTTCAAGAATCTATGAGTTACTTCAGGGAAAAATATTTCGCACCATTAGTTGGAGAACTCTGTTTGATTGCTTGTCAATTTATGAAGAGAAGTTCAAGCAAGCTATTCAAACTGCTGGAGCCAACTTACCCGAATTTCAAGAAGGGGATGCAAAGGCACTAGTTGCATATTTAAATGTTCTTCAAAAGGTAATAAATCATTTAAAGCTTGCTTGTTTCTCCCACTTTATTTAATGTGTTTGTTCCAAGTCATTGCAAGATTGTTTCTGTTGCTCTTTATGTAAGTGCGTTTTCATCTAAATGGATCATTATATGTGTTTTGTTTTGTTTCCATCATATGTTGTTATATCTTTATTCGCGTAGTTTTAATTAATGATGCATAAGCTTGTACCAGATAATTATCATTAGTTGTCTGTATAGTCCAATGTGTCATTATCCTGGCACCTTTGCGTTCCTTACATTGTCAGATGAGTCAGAACCTTTCAGCATTCTCAGGGTATCTTTAAAGACTAATTTACATCTGTGAATCCAAGTGATATTTACGTAAAAAAGATTAGTAACTTAATTAACCCCTTCATCTGATTTGTATCGTTTTTGGAGAATATAACATGCCAATTTAGTAGTGAAACGTATGTTTTTGTGGGGACTTGTTTCAGTTGATCGAACAACTAGTAGTGGCTCCTGTCTCAATACTTTTTGTAGAAGTTCTCATTTGATGTACTACAGTTGCCTTCGTTGAAAGATACTGCTTAGGCAAACCATCACTGGATCCTTTTTTATTTCGGTCATTAATTACTATTGCTTGGTGATCCATTGTTTTTGAGCTTATTTTCTTGATTTTATTTTGAGCTCCTAATATTTGTGATTTCATTTTATGTTTCTCTTAAGATTATAAATTTTAACATAAATTTTTGTTGGAGTTTTGAATTTTCATTTTTCAATATTCTCATTCATTAGAGTTTTTACCAGCATAAACCTTCACACTGCAAGGTTCAGTAGTTTTTTTATTTTTTTAGGTGTAAAAACTTATTTGTAATACATTAGATATATTGAGCATTTTGTACCAGTCAAATTTAAACATGTTTCAAACAAGAAGCCCAATACTTGTAAAACTATTACCAGATCGAATGTTTATAATTGGCTCTAAAGTAGCAATCATTTTAAGTTTGCCGATTCATTATATTTACAAATGTTTAAATGTATTACATGTCTCTTTCTTTTTCTCTTGCTCTCTTTTTTATTTTTGAGATACTAGGGGATAAGCCGGGCAACACAAGTATTATTCAACTTTTTTCATCTTGACTTTTACAGAAAGGCCAGTCTTTTGAAAATTAAGAAAATTTTATTTTCTTGAATTATAGTTTAACTTTTACATTATTATTAACATTTATTGCTATTGACTGATTTTAGAGTAATGTGATTTCAAATGAAACATCAACTAGTCATTGTTTGGTCATTATTCTCTTTTCACCTTTTAATTATTCATACCAGAATTTACATTTTTCATAAAATTAGTTCATTAACATCACTTTTGACAGAAATAATAAAACTTTGTTTAAACTGTCATTTCTCTCCATTAAGTTTGCCATACTCTCGTTATCGGTCTTCTTATAGATAATTATCCGCAAGGAAATATATTTGATTGATTTGAAACATATGGAAATATAAAGCATTTTAGTGAATGACTTTTAAAAAATAATAATTTTCTTATGATGAAAGGCTTAAAGAATAACTGATTTTGATGAAAAAGGGCATTTATGTCTACTGAAATCAGCTAACACAAATGATTCTTCTTGCTAATTAGATTTGGATTCATGAGTTTCATAGCAAATTGTTTCTCAGATTTGTTGTTGTTCTATTGACAATCATAAGGTTTTAGTGTGCTAATGGTAAGAAAGCATGTCAAGATATCTGGCATGAGTTGTTTTTTAAGGGTTTCTTTTGCTTATGTGGCTTTACCTCCTACATACAATTTTTGTACTTAATGAAATGTCCATGCGTACCAGTGAAGTTCACTCATCACATGTTGTACTATCAAGAGTAATATTTTTTTGATGCGCGCAACCAAACTGCCTAAAGCTAGATTTCGTGCCTGAAACTGATACTGGTATTATGTGTAACTGGTACAACGGATAAAGTCATACTGAAGAATGATTTTTTGTGCTATAAATTACATGAGTCTTATGTTAGATGTGTAGAAAACTTATTTGAATGGATGCCTTTTTTGCTCACTATAGAATGTATATTGGCTTAGTCACAAATCTATTTTTTCCAATTTAATGCCAAATGATATTTGCTTCTCCAGATATTTGCCTTGGGAGTTTGATGTTACTAATCTCTCTTTTTTTTCAGGTAATGGAAAACGGAAACCCTATTGAAAAGAAGAATTGGTTTAGTGACATCCAGCCACTTTTCAAGCTCCTGAGTTATGAAAACGTACCTCCTTATCTAAAGGTAATGAGTGTTTATATTCGTGGAACTCTTAAATACTGAAATAGAGTGTCCAAGTATATAGAATCTTGTTTCAAGGAATGGCTCAACCTTCAAATTCATTCAATCACTATGCATCTGAACTTGTTTAATACGTGATACTGGTATTAGGCAATAGGACTGTCAGTTCCAGTCCCAAACCAAACCAGACCTAGTTTATGAGTTTTGAGTATGACCCATTTGGGTATGCCCATTTGCTTTACTTATCGTAATGGCTACATTTGGTTTTGGACTTGGATCTAAATTGGCTCATTTTTTCCTTATGCTTAATGAGCGCTCCAATATTATTTTTTTATTAAACAATAAGTATTTTTAATTTTTTTAAAAAATTGAATAAAATATAAGGAATTTGATTTGAGGCAGCTACTTGCTGAAATTAGATAAGCGTTGCTGTTTTGAATTCCATTTAACTTAATTAGATTAAGTTGTCTCCTTAATTTCGCCATTATTGCAAGCCAAAAAGTGTTCAGGCAACGTCGTACGTTACTGCTCGGACTCGTTTGATCGGAATCTGACTTCCTGATCGACATCGTCTTATTCTGTTTCTTCTGCTCTTTTTTTTAATCCACTTCGACTTGCTCCTGTCGGCAGTCAACATTACCGAAGGGCTCTTACATTTACTCCAATTTAAACACATCCAAATCACCAGCTAAGGCTTCCATCTTATAACTATATTGAGTTACTTCAAATCTGTAGGTAATTGCAGTCTTTAGGGTTTTGGAATCATCGGCGCACAGTTAGCAGGAATTGAAAATATAAACAACGCACATGTAGCAAGAATGGAGAATGTAAAATTCGTTGGCGAACGCTTCCATCTTAGAACTATCAAACACTTCTTATGACTCACTTGTACATGAAGCTTTATGAACTGCCGGCGAACGTTCTGGCACGCAGGTAGTAGGAATCAAGGATGTAGAACTTGTGGCTGTGCTCTTTTTGCAGTTGTTGAAGAAAAAAATTCCTCGGCTTATTTGCCAAGATCATGATATTTATGAGATATAAAGTTGTCGGCTGATGCTTTTGGATTTAATGAAGCAAGTCGGAAAAGATGATGGATTTTGTCAGTGAGATTGATCTGAAGAGAGAGTGATTTTAGGAAAGTGGTGAACAGAAACTGAGAAAAGAGAAGTAGAAGAGCATTAACTTAAATTAAATCTAAAACGATGAGGTTTCCAATTGCAGCAATTAACTGTGCTCTCTGGGAATTTTTAAAATGTAAAAAATTAGAAACATACATTTTAAAATAAGAAGAAAACTCTAAGCCTGATAAAAAAAACTTAAAATGAGAATTTTAAGAAATTTTAAAAATAGAATAAATTAAAATTTTAAAAGTAAAAAATTTCTAAAATATTAAAACTACAAAATATGGGTTCGGATTTGGTTGGGCAAAGAATGGGTCTGGCTTTTAAATGTATTTTAGAAGACTGTCTTGTTTTGGTTCCAAACCCATAAAAAGAATAGCGTTTGGGTCTTCCTTAATAGGTCCGGTTTGGACCCATTGAATACTGGTACATTCTAATATGAAGCAGACTGAATCCTTGTTAAAATTACCTAATAAGCGTGATTTTATCCCGCTCTTATAATTCCACCAATTATAAGGTTATTGTGAAAGTAACTTCCTTGTAATATTGTAATAGATACGTCTATTGGACGATAGGGTATCTATCAAAATCCCATGATGAGTGTGAGTAGGATGACTAAATGCTTCATAGATAGTCGGGCGCCCGTCGTTTGTTGCCTATTGGCTTTAAGTATGGATTATACAATTATTTTAACAATATACGTAAACGCGAGAACAGCAATCGCTGCTTTGCCAAAAAGATGTTTGAACAGGGTTGCAATATGTTTTTTTGTTAGTTAGTCATCATATTACAAAACATCTTACAGTCTTTTTTTGTGTTGCTAGTTGAAGCTGAAATGAACAGAACCCGATTGAGAGAGTCGTGATAAATTTAAAAAGTCTATTATCAATTTTTTTTCAATTTGAGTTTAACACTGAGGCTGAAAAGAAAACTGGACGAATATCCCAACATAGGCCTTTAGTCAAAGTGAAGGTAGCGACAATGTCAATCTACAAAGACGAGTATTTGGTATGACCTCTTTTCCTGGGCGTGTCATGCATAAGTGAAATGTTTGGTGTCATAATATCTCCTTGTTTAGTTATTGTTGACAAATTTCATACGACTTCACAGTTATATTTCAGCCTAAAAGATTTATGCGTACAAGGTTCATTTACGTAATAAAGCTTCTCATTGAATAGAAAAAAAAGTTGAAACTCCTGAAAGTATGGAAAACAAACTATTGAATGTGCTTTTGGATTAATAGAGCTTTTTGAACCTTTTGTTTTTTTGTTTTAGTTAATTTTAACAGACATTGTTTAACAGAAGAAATTCAGAATTTTTTTTTATTTGCGTTGGAATTGTGATCAACACTAGCTGCACAGCTGTTGAGCTGTATTTTTTACATTTGTTACTGTTTTAGCCCAATACTAATCACGCTCCAGGCATGCTAAAAATATTTGAATTGCTTTCGCAGGGCGCCATGCGCAATGCAATCTCTACATTTATTCCAGTCTCCCCAATTTTGAAAGACACAATCTGGAGTTACCTTGAGCAGTATGACTTGCCTGTTGTTGTTGGACCTGATTCCAGCAGTGGAGTAACAACCATGACTACACAGGTCATTTTGTTCTCTCATGACGTGTCAATAGATCTTGTATAATTACCCTTTGTGAATGTTCCTATTTGTACAGATCTTTTTCATCACCTGACATCGTTATTTTTGACAGGTTTATGATATGCGATTTGAATTAAATGAGATTGAAGGAAGAAGAGAACGCTATCCATCAACAATATCATTTCTGAATCTGTTAAATGCTCTTATTGCAGAAGAAAAAGATTTTAGAGACAGAGGACATAGGTGCTGGTTATTATATTCTTTGGTATATGATATGTTCATGCCATCTTTTTAAGGTACTAAGGTGTCTCTGCAGGTTCATAGGCATCTTCCGATTCATTTGTGATCATGTGTTTGGGCCTTTTCCCCAGAGGGCATATGCAGATCCTTCTGAGAAATGGCAATTGGTTGTTGCTTGTCTCCAACATTTTAAAATGTTAGTTTCGAAGGGCCATCCTCTGTCTTATTTTAATAGTTATTTTTTTCTGTCTGGCATCCTTTCCATGTAGTTCTCTATTCACTGGTTACTCAAAGGATCTGTTTCGTTGTTTGTAAATTTAGAAACAGTACCAGGAAAAATACACAAATTGTAATTTCTCATGCGTCCTCACTCATATATCTCAATTACATTTTCCCATATATATATGTCCTATGCATATGCAAGATGAGATCAATTGCTGAGTGTATCCATTGTCTTATATGTTTCTGTGCAGGATGTTTTTTATATTCTGATAAGTAATAAAATCATGCAATCTCTAACTGTGCAGGATACTAAGCATGTATGACATTAAAGAGGAGGACATTGATACTGTAATTGATCAGTCGAATGGCCAATCATCTCCTCTCAACATGCAGCTTCCTGTTGTGGAATTGCTAAAAGTGTGTACCAGCCTTCCAGTTGGCCTTTTTCCATGTTTTTTGTTGTTGTTTGCTTATATATATGGCCCATTCCAATGTACAGTTTGCTGTTTACTTACATTTCAGTAGTCAATTGTTCCACGGACTATCGTTGTGTTATCTGTTAGTTCCCTCCACCATCTGGTCCTCCTCTAGGCCTCTGCTCGTAGAACACCAGCAAGCAGCATAGATAGCTTCTTCAATCATGTATTGGTTTAGATATACTACATTACTGCTTTCCAATGCAGGACTTCATGAGTGGGAAAACGGTCTTCAGGAATATTATGCATATAATATTGCCAGGAGTGAATTCTATCATTGCAGAACGTTCTACCCAAGTTTATGGGCAACTCTTGGAGAAAGCAGTATTGATGTCTTTGGAAATTATCATTCTTGTGCTTGAGAAGGATATGATGCTATCTGACTTTTGGGGCCCTCAGTATCAGGTGTGATATGATTCTTTAGTGTCAACTGTCAACATATATCTTCTTCCTCTTGGCCCTTCACTAACCTTTTCTTTATTCCAAATGCAGTCTGTGGATATTATTCTCACCCATGATCAAAATCAAATAGTGGCCTTGTTAGAGTATGTCAGATACGAGGCCAATCCCCAGATTCAGCAATGCTCTATAAAGATCATGGATGTGCTAAGGTCCTCTTTAATTATTATTCATTTAATTAATGTCCATTCATGTTGTATTTATGCATCACGATCACAAGATGGTATGGACATGTTTCAAATTGTTTTGGTTTTAATATTCAAATGTTGCTATTGAATTGCTTACATTTCCATTTATCTTCTATTTCTACAGCTCGCGTGTGCCTGGACTCACGCAATTACTGCTAAAATCTAATGCTGCAAACAGCATGGTTGAAGATTATGCAGCCTGTCTTGAAATTAGGTCTGAAGAAAGTCAGGCTGCAGAAAATGACAACGATGATCTTGGCGTGCTAATAATGCAGGTTCACCGATAATCGTTTGCCATTTCAATAGACAGTTTGAAGAAATCTAGTGAGTATTTTGTTCATTCACCTCACTTGTGCAGCTTCTGATTAATAATATAAGTCGCCCAGCTCCAAACATCACTCATTTGTTGCTCAAGTTTGATATTGATACACCTGTTGAGCGAACAGTGCTGCAGCCAAAATTTCACTACAGGTTTGTGTAAACTAGAATATACTAAATACTTCACAATCAGATGTCTTAAGATATTGGCTGCTTACATTTACACTGTGTTTCAGTTGTTTGAGAGTCATTCTTGATGTCTTGGAAAACCTTTCGAAGCCAGACGTCAATGCACTGCTTCATGAGTTTGGTTTTCAGGTCAGTTAATCCTTTGTCCCTTAGTGCGACGGATCACATCTATTTGTTGGCTTATATTCTTGTTCTTATTTACGCGACAATTGGAGCAGCTTCTGTACGAGTTATGCTTGGATCCACTCACATCCGCCCCTATTATGGATTTACTATGTAACAAAAAGTACCATTTCTTTGTGAAGGTAAAGTTTAAATATTCTTCTGTCCGTGCTTAACTCTTTTTTGAGTAGATGCCTCAACATATTTGCAAAAATTTGAACCTTAAAAAATCGCTGTGTAGAACAAAATACAATTCATGAACTACAAGAACCAGCTACTCTTTTATGGTTATAGACTATGCAAAACAACTTTTTCAATGTTAGTCTGTCATACTTGTTCCTCTCCATATTTTTATTGACTCAAGGTTCTTGGTGATGGCAGCATCTTAATACAATTGGCATCAGTCCACTGCCTAAACGCAGCAGTAATCAGGCATTCCGGATAAGCTCTCTCCATCAGGTTTGTGCGTTACCTTCCACAGTTGCTTATTTCATGACATATTTAGATTAAATTTTTGCTCAGATTTTTACATTTTATACTGAGTTTGCACATGCCAGAAGGCAGTAAAAACTCATTTCTATCAGAATGCCATTGTTTATATCAAACCCATGTACAAAAATCATTTGGAATTGGATGTGTTTTCCACCTCCAATGAAGGCAGCATTACTTCTTATGCATGACAAGTACTCTTAATAAAATTTCACTAACCTTAGTAACTAGTCCGGCTTGTCTTTCGTGTGTGTGCGTGTAACACAGGGTAGTGAAAATACTGATGCTTATGATGGCAACAAAAATCATTTGGGTTTGTGACTTCAAGCCCCCATATATTTCCTGTTGCCAGTATGAAACAGTCCAAGAAATAGAGTGTTATTTCTTTTTTCATCTATTTTTAAATATGTTAGTTATAATAGCACAGTTTTTGCTTATAAGTTGGATGATTTTCTTTGTTATCACTTCTGTAATCTTTTTAAAGAAAGATAACAAATAATATATCTCTTATTGGATGTGTTTTTTCATAATTGCATAGTCTCGTAAATAAAGATAAGTTCTAATAAATTATAGCTTTAATTTTAAAATGATCTGAACATAATTCGTTGAGGGCTTTCGTGATTGATAAGTATGCTCTATAGAAGTAGGATTATAATGAAATTTAAGATACGAGGGATTGATTTAAAACTAGCGAATATGTGGTGAAGCGACTTGATACTGTGAAATCCAATTTTTGGTTTCACTCATCAGTGATACTGTTTGTCTCTGGCAGCGAGCATGGCTCTTAAAGTTGTTAACATTTGTGTTACATGCTGGTGATGCAACCATTCCTTCTCAAAGAGAGACAATTCATAGCGTGCTAGTTCATTTGTACAAGGGTGATGCTACTGACTCTGGCACTGATCATAGTGCTTTACTCTCGAACTTGATCCAGAACGATTCCGAGATTGTGAGTGCCAAAACTATTAGCAAGGTACTTTTTGCCGAACCTGATTATTACTTACTGGATTTGCTTTTTACATACTATGCATGTTTGAAACTTAAAAATTTACTTAATAACTCATTCTATATGGTCATCCTATTGGGAGGTGACTCAAGGTGAAATAGAATGGTTTTTTTATTCATGCCTGTCCATCCGATAACATCTTAAGTTTTCCAACAAAACATTTTACTAGCATTGTCTCATTTGAACACAGTTTATTGATAATAACCAATTTTGTATTGCCCGTGGAGTCATTTAATTTCGATTGTGAGGAACATTAGGACAACACTTAAAATCAATCGTATAATTTTCTACTGATGTTGATATGAATAACATGGATCTGAAGTACCATAATGTATTCATTTTCGTGCTTCATCTAACATATTGCTTCAATCCAGAAATGTAATCAATTTTATGAACATACTTGCCAGGGTGTCATTTTGTGCATTTTAAGCACTTTGTATGCCTCTGAGTTAGCTACAGTATCTTTAGTTGATATATGCTAACATTTCTATCCGGCATGTCACTTGTAGTTGATTGTTTTGAACTTTAAATAGTGGTATATGAATTTACCTGTTTTTACATGTATACATTCAACATTTATTATCCAAAATATGGTACGATAATATTTCTATGAGGTAAGCCGAAATGCCAACTTAAAAATCAAACTATCTCGTTCAACTTAAAAAGCTTAGCAACAAGCAACAATCCAATGTAATCTGAGTACACAAGTAAACTTAAGTTAAAGTGAACTAATTCAAGTTCATTGTAAAACTTGAAAAACCAATTAACTTTGAATACATGCTAATTAAATTATGTAAATTATATTATTACTTAAGACAAATATATTATGATATCCTTGAAAATAATATTATCAGGAAAATAGTCAGTTAAATTGTTAGTAATAGTCAGTTAATGAATTTTGTAAATAGAAGAATTTTGTAAATAAAACTTTTCGATATTTGTTTATAAATTTAGAGTGTGAAACATAGTATTCTGCTAAATAAAAATTATTAAATTATAAGCATTATTTTTATTTTAAATATTTTTTTGTAGTTTAATAAACTTTTTATATTTAATCTCAACAAAATTTTACATTTCTAAGCATAATATCTAACTAAGTTTAATGAAACTTTCAATAATATTATATTTCTCGTTGCTAGTTTTTTTTTATCAATGACATATACATTAATGAGTTTAAGTTAAAAAACCAGTTAGAACATACCCTTACAGAAAAATCATTGGACCAATTGAATTTATCAAACTCATGATATGAACTGCAGCAGATTATATGAATATTTAGTAATTCGACCGAATGCTTCTTTCTTACATTTTGTCTTATCTCTTATGTCCCCATGTTAATTGATACAGTTTTATAGTATTATGTGAAGACTAATGAACTTACCAGTAGGGAACCAATGTCCGTAACTAGTATTTATGTGTCCAAGTCTTCTCAAAGAGGCGCGAATCCCCTATCAGTAAAGGGCCAATACCTAAAGGTTGGCGTTCTATTTTTGAAAAGAAAAACTCCTTTGCCTATCGACTTTGTCTTACTCTAAGGCACCTGTCATGAAGGGTCGACCTAGGAATTCAAAGAGATCTAAAGGATATAGGTATGCAAGTTCCTTTGACTACAGCTGTGATTGATGCCTTGTAACGTGGGCAAATGGAAACGGCTCTACTCGGGAGGGATTGGTGGATATTGTTTTAAAGATTCAATGAATAACCATGGTAACACGCGGCTAAAACCGTAGGCTTCTCTCTCTTCTGAGATGTTGCCTTGTACCTACCGTTAGAGGAGTTATTCGAACATACCCCCTAGTTAGCGAAACGATTACTAATCTGCTAGTAATCTTATGCCCAGTTCTTAATTGTTGGTCTTGTCACGAGAGGGGGTCTCTCTAGTTTCTAGACTATTTTCTATTAAAGGATAAATTTTGAGGTGATAGCGTTTACCTTTCCAGTATTATTTAGTTTTTGGTTCAGACACTTAATAAAGAAGCTCAGGTTAATTGGTTATATTATAAATCCAATAGTTTTTAATTGAGCCATTTTATGAACTTTATGGAACAATTATGAATAGAAATTTGGGGTACTGTTGCAGTTTGTTATTGAATATTGTTCTATGAATTATTAAACATTATTTTGGTGCACAATGATTGATAACATTCCTGCTACCATATTGTATAAGTTCCCTCATAATTACACTTAATAAAGAAGCTCAGGTTAATTGGTTATATTATAAATCCAATAGTTTTTAATTGAGCCATTTTATGAACTTTATGGAACAATTATAAATAGAAATATGGGTACTATTGCAGTTTGTTATTGAATATTGTTCTTTGAATCATTAAACGTTATTTTGGTGCACAATGATTGATAACATTCCTGCTACCATATGCTATAAGTTCCCTCATAATTGTTTCGATTTTTTTATTACCTAAATAAATAGTAACAATTATAATTCATCTATTATTGAACAAGTTAATGGATTATGGCGGAACTTTTTACCTGATGCTCGAAATATAAATCCATTGCAATTTCTTTGTAGAATATCTAAATTCTAAACGTGATATATCTCATTAGTATGATTGTGGATTACATAATAACCACTTCATAAGTTAGGGCCTAAGATCGTTATTTAAATTAAGATTTATAGCCTTAAATTTATGAATAGAAATATAATTAATGAATATAAATTACAAATTGGTGAAAATAAATAAATATCATTGAATATATTTACAAACTAGCGAATAGATATATGATTCCATTAATATAACTAGCAAATTGGTGAACATAAATTCCGTCCAAGTTTTACAATTTAAAATTATCATTCCGTCATCAGAGTTCATCATATGACACTGTAAATTGTCCACTTTATCCGTTTATTTAAATATATCAACAATTCAGGTGTGCTCTAATCTCACCGTTTTTCAACCCTAATCAGCATAATGCTAATAACATAAAGTATTCAGTAAATGAATATTAAATACAAGATGGACAAAAAATATTATGTCCATGAACTTTTATGTATATATAACTGATAGAATAAGGTACTTATTCAAGAAGTTAGACATGATTACTCCATCAGGCTTCTTGGATATGTGACAGTATTTGTTGGTGCTGATATATTAAGTTACTGTAGTATTCTATCTTTGGTTACTAGGGATACTCAATAGCAAATTTCATTCAGTAATTATCACTTTCTTGTTGCATACAGGTCTTGGGGCTGCTGGAAGTTATGCAATTTAAATCACCTGACACATCTATGAAATTTTCTGAAAGCATCTCAAATACAAAATTTGCTCTGCTTGTAAGTTTGAAGCTATTGCATGACCCAAATTAACATCTTGAGCATGCTACCAACGGTGTTAATCATTACAGGCAGAAGAGATACTTTCGGCTTCAACCTCCGAGAAGGGTGGCATTTACTACTTCTCTGAGAGAGGAGACCGATTGATTGACCTTGCTTCATTACGTGACAGCGTTTGGCAGGTCAAATTCCTTATCTCTGGTGTTTTCAAGACTGTTGCTTTTTCTATTCATCTACAAAAAAATTATGCACTGACTGCTGACTCGTACTGTTTTGATATCAGAAATATGTTGCGATGAATCCCCAATTAAGCTCCATGGGTGTTGAAGTAGAGCTAAATAGTGTAAGAGAGATGATTCAACATCTATTAAGATGGGGATGGAAACATAACAAGAACCTTGAGGAACAAGCTGCCCAGCTCCACATGCTAACCAGCTGGTCGCAAATTGTAGAGGTTTAAGCATTTATTGCCCTCCTTGCAGTTTTTAAGATGTTTCTACTGGGTAAAGTGTACAGTTTTTCGGTCCTTATTAAACTGTAAAAAAGCTAGGGATAATTCATGAATATTTTTTAGGAAACTGCACTGATTTCTTATCAGTTTGAGGATGTTTTATATTTTGGCATAATCTTTGCGCATATGTGTGTGACTATTTTATATGGTGTCCTACAAGTTAAGGGTCTAGTTAACACTTCTTATTTCAAGTTACTGCTCAGAAGTTAAAATCCTCAGCCTAGGATAAAATGTAGACCTGTGTTGGTTGTGTCGTTGTCTAACTATTTATTGTGTGTGACTTTTCAGATTAGTGCATCCAGAAGACTATTGTCTGTGGGGATTCAGTCTGATACATTGTTTGAGTGAGTCTTCGCGCAGCTAGAAAAATTTTCTGTTCTTTCAGAGTCCCAGATTTACAGTTGTTTTATCCATTTACGAACAGGATACTGTATGCTGTGTTATCTGCTTCAGCATCCCCTGACTGTTCGTTAAAGATGGCTCTTATCCTGAGCCAGGTACGACTACAGTCAATCATTGTCTTAACAAATATCTCAATGTTTATATACAGAGCTGACATTATGTTATATTGACTCCATTATTCCTTAGGTTGCACTCACATGTATGGCCAAATTAAGAGATGGCAGATTTGTTTATCCTACTCCTACAAGCTCAGACAGCATCACGTTGCTTGACATTATAACAGCAAGGCAACTACCAAATGGGGCTTGTCACTCAATATTGCTTAAGCTTATAATGTCCATTCTGCGCTCTGACTCTTCAGAAGCCTTAAGAAGACGGTATGTCCATTTATTTGCTGCTTGTTCTTATCTTGACATCAGTATCATGATTAGAGTCTCTGAGTTTTCTGTTTCCTGAATTCAGACAATATGCCTTGCTTCTAAGTTATTTCCAGTACTGTGGTCATATGGTTGATCTGGATGTTCCTACTAGAGTTCTGCATCCTCTAATATTAGATGAACAAGACGGTGAAGATGTTACTGTTTTTAAGGTTCGCTTTCATCGATATTCGATAGTATTATAGTACTTGATACTTCGTTCTGTTGGATGGTTGATGTTTAGTTCATCCAGATAAACCAAGAACTAGAAGAACTAGCGAGGACCAATTTTTTGATCATAAAGAAAGAGGCACAAGCAATGCTAAATCTGGTTGGTAACCCTCCCTTTCATAATAAGTCTGTTTCAGTGTGGCATCGATTCATCCCATTGTTTGTATGCTATGTTAACATGATTTCCTATCAAAATAATGTTGAATATTGCTTGGTTAAAATAACATTTCGTTAAAAAAAGTTCTACCAATGATTTTTGTGAATTGGCTTTATAATAATAATTATGAACGAATTTTGTCATCGTTGCTCTTAAAAATTTCCTGTCAGATAATAAAAGATGCTAAACAAAGCAGTGAATCTGGGAAGACAATAGCTCTATATGTCCTGGATGCATTTGTTGCAATGGATCAGGAGAAATTTTTATTGGGCCAACTCCAAAGTCGTGGCTTTCTGAGGACGTGCTTAATGAACATCAGCAACTTTTCCTATCAGGTTCCCATCTTTAAAGATATGCATTGCACCTTTTTGTCATGTATTGTGCACAAATTTGAACCAAATAGTATTCAACACCCCTTTATAAACATTTTTCATCACTTTAGAGTTACCTGGAAATTCCATACTATCTTCAGTTGACTAGAAAACTTGTATGCCCAATTTTATTCAGGATAGTAGGGGTACCCTTGACCTATTGCAGAGAGCTTGTACGATTGAGGCTCAACTTGCACTGTTGTTGAGAATCAGTCACAAGTATGGAAAATCAGGTGCCCAGATTTTATTCTCCATGGGTGCCTTAGAGCATATTGCTTCCTGCAAGGCTATCAATGTTCAGGTAGTATTGTGAATTGTGACGAGAACTGATTGCTTGTTATGAAATTGTTGATTGGATAAGTTTTCAGCTCTTCTGGGTGCTTTGCAGTTGGGTGACACGAAGATGCGAAGAGATGTGAATGCGGTTGCCGATACAAAGAAAATGATAGTTGCACCTATTTTGAGATTGGTGTTTTCTTTGACATCCTTAATTGAAACATCTGATTTTTTTGAGGTGAAGTTGGGACTTTTCAATTCTTATGGCATCTCATTGTTTTGTGTCAAATGTTATCCACTTATCCTCTTTAGACTTGCTTACCTCTCTCTATCATTTATTCACCTTCTGGTAGAAGGTCTTGTCTGACTCCATTGTTTTCTGTATACCTTGTCTTTCTCATCCATTTTACTCAATTGTTTGGCTGAATTTTTTGCTCTTTCGCATTTCTTCACAGGTGAAAAATAAAGTTGTGCGCGAGGCTGTTAGCTTTGTCAAGGGGCATCAATCGTTGTTTGATCAAGTCCTTCGGATTGATATTTCAGAAGGAGATGAATCAGCAATGGAACTAATCAACCTGGTTGTTGGTATACTTAGCAAGGTCCGTGTCTTTTGTATGGTCTGAAAGCTGTGATGTTCCAGATTATATGAAAGTCTTTTGAATTGTTCATATCAGATCTAAATACAATAACTAGGAATATTAATGGTGTAATCAAAGGAGTAAATAAAAAATATCATATCTGTTTAACCTCTGTGGAATGGCCTTCAGCTTTCATGGCGTTTTATCAGATTCAAGTCATTACTAAATTTAACTTTAACAATGCAGGCCTCGACAAAAATAATAAACTATATTGCCCAGTGATAGATTTACATTATATAGTTGTCAATTGTTTGGCATCATTGAGTGTTAATGGGATGTTAGGCTTAAGTTGTGTTCGTTTCATGTTTCAGTAGGAATTCGCATTAACCAAATGAATAGATTACATGTCAGTTCAAGGAAAATAACCCCCTTCCTCTTAATTGACCAGAAAGTCCAATCTTTTTGGTGGTTTGAACAGTAAGTGTATTCATTGCTGAAGACTTAGAATAAAAAGGCTTAGGCTCCGTGGCGCCAGCTAGATAGAAAATGTATGCCACAGAGACATTGCATCTTGTTTTTTACGATGTTCATACCATTGTTATGTGAATCTTTCATATTTGTTACAGGTTTGGCCTTATGAAGAAAGTGATGAGTACGGTTTTGTGCAAGGTCTATTTGTTTTGATGCGGACTCTGTTCTCTAAAGAGTGGGGTTCTTTTACTTGCTCTCAAGATGGCCATCTTGAGGTAATTTTTCATGTATTGGTTAAAATTTGGATGTCCAGAACATGTTTTAACTTCTCAATTTGAATGAACAGAGACGAGGACTGTCGGAAACTGGCATACTCCGACTGTGCTTCAGCTTAAGCTCTTATTTATATTATTTGGTGACGAGGAAATCGCTAAGGCTTCAGGTAAGCTTCAGCTTCAAATATCTTGTGTAAAACATATGTTGGGCAGAAAACAGATAAATTATTGATGTCTGACACTTGACATTCAGGTTTCTGATGGCCCCATTGATTACCATGCTCCTGTAAGACATCAACCGCCTGCATTGACGACTGTTAGCTCGTTTTTGAATTTACTTGCTACTGGTATTGAAAAAGCAGCCGATGAGAAATCGTTGTTATTGAATAAGGTAATTTAGTTGCACTATCAAACATGCAGAGCTGAACTTGTTGACTTCCTCTACAACCTTAGTGTTTGTGGAAACAATGCCTACAACCTTTGTGTATGTGGAAACAAAGCCTACAATCTGTGTATGTAGTAAGAATGCCTCTCTCTTTTTCGGGTTTCAGATCCAGGACATAAATGAATTATCACGACAGGAAGTAGATGAAATAATTAGCATATGTGCTCATAAGGACAGCATTACATCAGCTGACGACACACAAAAGAGGTACCTTGCCAGACAGTCTCTCTTATTTAATTCTACCGCTCTGTTGAAACTCCGTATTTCCTATCTGTTGATGCATCATCTGATCACAATAGCCAAGACCTGAATCCCACATGATTTGGAGTCATGAATTCATTGCACACATTACATAATGCATGATTGTCAGTTAACTCAAAGCTGATTGTTTGTCAGTTTCATTCACAGGTTGTCTTATTAGGGGCCATCCGTTAGTGGTCTTTGTAGATTTCTAACTTGTATAAAAATTCAAAAGTTTTACATTTGTATCTATATTACCTATATATATATCACCCATTGTTATCATCGCATCGCCTAGTCGACGACTTAGTGTCTGCACTTTTCCTACTTAAAATCGTTGGAAAATTTAAAAATTTGATCCAAGTCGGCAAAAAATCTCAGATCCAACACTGCAGGAGATTATACGTCAGATCTTCTGACCTTTGATTGCTCAAAAATCTTGATTGGTGTCTTGTTATTGCTAGAAAAGCATTGATTGGAGGTGTGGCGGCATATATTAGAATTTATCTTTCTAGTCTCTTGCTTTCAAATTATGTGTTTAAAAAGTTATGAAATAATCAATAAAACCCCTCTAGCAACAGAGAGTGCAATCAAACCCACAAATGTCTGGATAATTATAAATTGACCCTCCAAGTGGTAAAATGTGGGTAAAACTATGTTATATACAAACATAATTCTATAAATTTTATCAATTCCTTAATATCCACCTATTCGCCATGAAACGACTTGTATTCCGCCATGACAACTAATCGTAACGGAAGTGCTATAACTCCTATAACTCGTTTTGCGCCGTGATAACCATAGTTTCACCATAAGCTTGTATTACATATATTTTTTCATCATAAGCTTCTCCATTCTACTTTGGGGCTATGGCTTATTCAATTGTTTTAGCACTTACTTTCATGTTCAGGAGATACATCGCAATGGTTGACTTGTGTGAACTGGCTGGTGCAAGGGATAATCTTATCACCTTGCAGCTTCTCCTTGCTGAGCATTTACTCAATGTGATCCTTGTTCATTTTCAGGATGGGTAGGCATTCATATGATGATTTCATGTGCTTTATTTTCATTCAATCTGTCCCATTTTGTTTAACTTGGCTGATTTGGCAGGGCCTTTACATGTGGCGTAACTGAAGAAAATAAGGCAATCACATTTACAGGCCATTCTGATACTAGAAGTGGCCTATCTAATTTATGTGAAAACTTAGTGGCAACATTAGAAAGACTTGAATTGCTGAGTGAGGTATACTTGCTCCATGATTTGTTGCTTGCTAAGATTGCCCAACCATTTTGTATTAAAATTGGTTTGCAAGTCACATGGCTTATTTTTTTCAAACTCCAAATTGAATTCCGTTTTTACTCTCAATCGCAGGAGAAAGTTGGCCATAAACTCAAGGTGTTTCAAAGGTTAGTGAGCTCTCTCAAGGAAGTCGTCATCCGGGTACTGGAAGCATGATGTAGAGTTGTACTTTGGTTTGCGAAAGTTTGGCATGGTTACCAAGGAATATCTGCATAAGATTAGAATTTCGAAGGACCATCTGTTTGTATATGAAAACACCAAATCCTCGTCACTTTATTTTATTGTGAGGATTATGGCTTGCATATGAACCATCAGTTTAGATACGACGAATCAGAAATCAAATTTTGAATGAGATGTCTTGTAATTCACAGCCTGGAATATATTAGTTCACAACCTCAAATAGATAGGTTTTGTCATGATAGCAAAATGGCCCTTTGCATTTAAAAAAACTAGCGTAAGTTACAACTCAAAATTGTGGTAGAAAATATTTGTATTTTTATCAATTTTTATGCTGTGTTTTAAAAAAGCTTTGATTAATCGCTAGGCGGTGTCGAAATGTCGTCCGATTGGCCAATTAGTTATTTTAAATCTTTTAAATAAAATATTCATTTTAAAATGTATTTTTTATAATTTAATTATTAAATATTATATATATACGTCTGTTCTTCTTATTAATCTTTTCGATTAATTTTCATTTAGTTGATTAGTCAGTAGACGTTAGATTATATTTAGTTGATCTATCATTTTTTGGGCTAAAGCTTGAATTTTGAATTTGACTCCTTCACTTCACTTATGACATAGTTAACATATCCCGAATACTACCCTTGCCCCTTACGACTCAATTATTCATATTTTTAATTAGGATGCAAAATGTCAATATTTGAAAACAATTTGAATTTTCAAATCCAGAAGTTCACAATCAATTTGAATCCGACAAAAATGAAAGATATGATTATATGACCAGCAATGACGTATAATGAAACACCCAAATCCTTAAATATGTCCAACAATTTCAAAATTTATGAACAAATGCCAGATGGGTCTCTTTAATTGGGCTCAAAGTGTTGGAGTATGGACCTAGTACAAGGAGAATGTGGGGCTGGTGCATCCTCTGAAGATCCAACAATTGCTAGTGTAAAACAAATAAAACATAAGAATATGCCCCTTTCCAACTACGAATTTCAATCTCACCTAACACACTTTTTTTTCAGAATTTGAATTTTTTTTCATAATTGGGCTTAATCTTAGTGCAACACTATTGAAGTAAAGGAATCAAATTTATCAACAAACATAGCAAATAATACAAAAAATGATGTGATATTGGTGGTAAAGGATCATTATACGATAACTATAATTTTTTTAAAAACATTGATTTTCATTATCCCGCTTAGAATTTTCACGTTTTATCTTATTTTTTTTCTTCTCTCGAGACTCTCCCACACCCCTCTCCCTCTCCCTCTCCCTCGCTGCTCAATTCGCTCCCCCTTAACTCGCCATCCGAACTAAGACATCTTCCCTTATACTCTCTCCCTTTCACACTGCTCAACTAATTACTGCATAAGGATTGGACGGTGATTCTGATAGAAAGCAAAGTGCTGATGCAGTGAATATTTAGTAATCTCTGTTACACACTCATTACCGCCATTCATCAATTTTGTTTCAACCATGCTATGCCCATGTTTGTGAGATATAAGGTCAAGCTGATGCTTCAAAAAGGCCAAGTTCTGTTGCATCGAATCTCTCAGTTTTAATCTCTAGTTTCTCTAGATGAATCTAGCGACTAATTTTGTCCACCGACTAATTTTGTCGACACTCTTTGGGATCATGTGTATAAAATAATTAGTTTTCTGAATCACAAGACACTAGTCTAAATGCCATAAATCGATTTTATAGTTGTGATCTGAATTATCATATACAAATCAAAGATTCACATTACCATTCAAAAACAATTCCAATCAACGGCCAAATAGATATTTGGATCCAAATTTATAACTTTATGCATATTTATGGTTTCAATTCAAACTTTCATATATAAGTATGGATCCAAACTGAATAAGCATTTGTACAATAAAATAGTAAATATATATAATCATATTTTTTACTGAAGATGCCGAATTGTCTCGAATCAACATGTCATGTATTGTCCATGTAGTGGTGTATTCACACATAAGTGATGAATACTGCACCATACGGAGTACTGTCTCCTGAAAATAAAAACTAGCCAAACACACACACACTCGCTCTCTCTCACATACTTTATTTATCAATAAAATCAAACAATACAGTCAGAAAAGGCATACACCTGATGATTATCAAACCATCTATTTATAAAGAGATGTAAATTGTTGGATTTTAGTCTATGCGCCAAATCCAACAATTAACTTGATTCTATCCATGTATCAAACCCATGGATAAATCTTTGATTTTAATTAACTTTAAATTAGGCATGAGTTTGACCGAATTATATTAAAATTCAATATTATTCGATTTTCTACCAATTATTTATTTATTATTGACTTTGGACGATCCTATGTATTTACTCATAATTAGTTGTAGACTAAAATCTACTAATTATAAGCGGTTTCTGACTTCTAATTATGAATATATTTTATTCTTTTGAGACAACAAACTTCAGTCAATAACTAATTTAATGGGCAGACTATAACAATCTCTTCACTTTCTTGTAAATCAGTTGTCAATAACTTATCTATCTAACAACATTTGGAATGAGTATAAAGAAGGAAAACATGTTATCCTTATTATGCTCAATCATGTTTCTCGATCTCTGAGTAAGATTGACATATCAACTGAATGACATTCACTCCATTTGAGCACTACCATGCATCAATCCTCATTCATCGAGGGGCCTAAGTATATATCTTTCATCATATGAGAGTGATATATCTACCTTATTAACTCACTTCTCTCATTATGATTCATGACTTACAAAAATTAGGGAAAATCCCCCCAAAAGGGGCCCTGAACTATCAGCAATTATTCAATTGCGGTTCGAACTACCACGATTTTCAAAAAGAGTACGACGAAAAAAAATTAGACTGATTTCGGTTGATGCTTAATATCAATTTGTTTAATTTCTTAAATATAATTAATCTTATCAAATTTATTGAGGATTATGAATGATTGAGTATGAAAAGGCGTCATTTGTTTATGTGCGAAAAATGATATTATTTATTTTGATAATCAAATGATATTATTTTCTCACATGAATCTATTGCGATGATATTAATTTGTGAGTGTAACAGTAAAGTTTATTTTAGAAATTAGTCTAATTTTTTTTCATCGCACCCTTTTTAAAAATCGTGGTAGTTTGAACCGCAATTGAGTAATTGCTAATAGTTCAGGGCCCCTTTTGGGGTTTGTCCCAAAAAATTATCCTTATAGCTATCATGTTTATTAGTAGCATTTGTTGATATCAAAGTAAATCTTTCCACATGTAGGTAACAATTATCAACTCAGATTGATCATTATTTTCATATACCAAAAGAAAAACTAATTTCTTACAATTTTCTTTAAGACTGATTGGTCTAATACATATTTCTCAATATTTATATGTCATTAATTTGGAATCAAATACCAATTACATGTGAAATACGATCATCAAGTAATTCATATTGTTGACTTAACAATAATCATATTTCATACAACGATCATTGACTAATGACATTTCTGAATGATATTGCTTGTAAAATAGAGTCCCAAACATAAATCACATATATGATGATGTATAAACAATTTTTCATTTATGGATTAAAGTTACATAACATTATTTAAGAAATGATATGAACTCAATTAAATTAATGAATTACTAAATATAAAATAAGCTCTCACTCAAACCAAACATGCTAAATATGTTTATTTCTTTTTCAGCCGTAAACAAACATAACTTACGCTAAATATTGTTTATTTCTTTTTCAGATAAATATTTTGTTTTTCATTTGCTCGACTAAGAAAGATAACCGTATGGATGATATAATTGTGGTGGGAGAATGCACTTTCGATATATGTTCCTATCCCTCCACATGCTTCTTTAGAGTTTAGAATGTGTTCCTTTAACTGCTAGTATAATAATACATTTTTACAATTTCCAATTTTACTTAGTTTCAATAGCGGATTCAGAAATATAATTAAAGGGTCAACTTAAATAATCTAATTAATAAATGGTGCACATATATTTAGATTAATGAATTTGCGTTATAAGTATTTTACTTAATTCACAAATTATATCTACATTACACTAAATTCAGAACTATGATGTGAAAATTATAATTTAAAAAATCAACTTTTTATTTATCTTAACATTAGATTACAAATATTAAAAAAAAATTATACTAATTTGAAAATCGAGCGGGTCAGGTGACCCACTCAGCTCCCTTTGGATCCTCCTCCGGTGCTTAGTTCTAAACATTATTTTGTGTCATAATTACAATTTTTTCTTAATGACTTTTTTTTTTGACACGTCCAACGTACCTAAACGAAAAACAGTACCAACAGGACTCGAACATAGAATTTTAGAGTTGTTAGACAATCTTCAAAACTACAAGTCCAAGACCAACACCCTGTCGGTGACTGATAGTTTCTTAAGTGCTTTCTTCATTACTTTTCTTTGGCTTATTATGGTTAGAGCTTGAACATCATTTGAGTGAAGTCTGTGAGCATAAAAATAAAGAACTAACATTTCTTGAGCCTTTTCTTAGTTCATATATATTGAACAAAGCTTCTGTCTTAGTGAACTAGTGTGTTAGTTTCTGGGTAAATTTGACAGCTCTTAATATGTTTGCAGGCACGGATCCTCTTGCTTATATTTTCATTTTAGGCTGCCGAAGCATCAAGCAAGTCCAAAGTGCAAGACATCGCATTTCATACAGTAATGATACAACCTCAAGTCTCATTTCAAGGAATCAAACCGAATCGGTTCCAGTCTCAAATTCAGCCCTGAGTGCAACCAGCAACCTCTGGACCTCAACTTGTTTTACCAAATTATAAACTACTTTTTGATATCAAGTACTTCAATTAGAATGTGTAAACTTGTGACAGATTCACACCTGTGACTTATTTCAGAAATTGGAAATTTATAATTGAGCCGTAATATTTATGCATGCTATGAAATAAAAAGCGTCTATATTTTAACAATAAAGAAGCATAGAAAATAATCGGCAGCGATTTCAATGACCCTCAGATGAAACAAGTCGTTCTCTAGTAGTGTCAAGTTTTAACAACAGATAGATGACAAACTGAAAACCCAAAATTTAGGGTGTGTTTGGTTTGACGAAAGTTTTGAGGGAAATGAAGACCTGAGGGAAAATGAATTCCTCCTAAAATTCATCTTATTTTCCCCTTATTTGGTTTGGACTGGAAAATTTTTTGTAAAAAACATTAGACCATTTTTTAAATTAAACAATTTTTCCTTCAATTTTTTCATATAATTTTTCATTTAATTTTCCATTCCCAATTTTTCTTAAACTAATCAAGGGTTTGCTTCTCATTTTCCTTCAAATTTTTCTTTCCCTCAAATTTTCACAGCCTTAGGCTGTGTTTGGTTTGAGAAAAATTTGGCGGAAAGGAAAATTCGATGAAAAATTAGTGAAATTCATTGTTTGGTTTAGATGGAAAATAGGTGGAAAAGAAAATTAGATGAAAAATTTGATTATACATATATTAAACAAGTTCAATGTATCTTAAACAAATAACCATTTTTTGAACAAATTCAATATATTTCATCAAATTCAATATATGAAATGATGAAATGTTGATTTTTTTTCTACTTATTTTTCATAAAATTTTCATGATTATGACAAATGAAATAGATTCCCAACAATTTTCCTTGACATTTTCTTCATGAAACCAAACAAAGGAAAATTAGATTGAATCTTTCAAGGATTCCATTTCCTTTAAATTTTTCCTCAAACTTTCCTTTCCACACAATTTTCCTTAAACCAAACACAGCCTTAAGGTTTCAGAATTTTCTGGCAGGATGACTTTTCTGGCAAAAAGAAAATGAAAGCGTTTATCGAATTGGGAGGATAGGTTGCAAAACAAATACAACAGTACTGATTAGGCAGTTAGTGCTGACAGAGGAACATCATCAGCGCCTGGTTTAATTTCTAGCTGCATAAATTACACTCATTTACTGAAGGCCTCATTGCACAAGCTAACCAAATCCATTAAAGTTGAACGCAACACACCCAAAGAAAGATAACCCAGAAACTTCCTGTAACTAGGTTCACCACCGCCAATCTTTGGCTCTTCGGAGAATGCATCCTCCATTATTAACCACCATGAGATGCATCCATCACTATCTCTAGGATCAATGTGGGCCACAAGCCCAATAGTTTCACCTTGATCTAGCTCTAAGGACAAGCACAGAAAATCTTGATTTGACTTTATCCCAACCATTTGAGCTTCTTCATGCAACCACCTGATAACTTGGCTAGCAACCTGCCATGATGCAGAGAGGTAACATATTATCAGAAACGGACAAAATCAAAATACATACCAAAACAAACTAGTTCCATTCTGAAACCCTCAAATAATCAGCCGTCCAAGTAGAGGAAATTATATAGGGTGGAGGACCAGCATCAGCTAATAGTGACTCAGACCAATGCAGAAGATTTTACAACATGCAAATGCAATACTCACCACAAACCATAGGAAAGTACAATGGCTCGTGAGGAAACACATACCAAGGAGACAAAAAAAACAGAGGCTCAGTCGCGCGATATAAATGATTGTATTGATGTTGGCAGTCATATTTGGAATTGCTTTCATCCAATTCCCACACAGATTTCTCTTAGGCTGTGTTTGGTTTAGGGAAAATTGTAGGGAAAGGAAAATTTGATGGAAAGTGAAATTCATTATGGATTCCATCTTATTTTCCTTTGTTTGGTTTAGAATGGAAAATTTAAAGTAAAGTTTCAAAACTCCTTTTAATTTACATTAACTTTCCTTCTAACTTTCCACATAATTTTCTTTCCCTCATATTTTCCATCTAAACCAAACATTGAATTTTACCAATTTTCCTCCACATTTTTCTTTCCGCTAAATTTTCCCTAAACCAAACACACCCTTAAGTTTTTCAACAATTCTATACAAGAATAAGTACATGTCTCCAGAGTCCAGACCAGATAAACATAGACATATGAGGAAAAATTTCAGTTCTTGAAAGGAGTGCTATAATATTTTTCAAACAGTTCTTTTCGCACTACAAAATAAAGAGTGAAATATGCAAGCAGTGATCAATCCATTATCCAATGCAGCAAAGAAAAGTTTAATATGATAGATAGTTCAAAAATCTTGAGAAAGCATACCTGCTGTAAGAGTATTAAAGCGAGATCGCCCAAGTCACATTCATATTTGTTAGTAAAACAGACTCTATCAGAACTCCCTCTGAACAATCCGACAACACTTGGGGCACCTTCCCCTTCTATAGTAATGCAATCATCATTTACTATGATCCTTGTTCGGAACTGTGACTTGAAGGCATTCTGCAAGTGTTTGGAGCCTGACATTTGGTGACCAGTTTGAACATTTGAACGAGGCACATTCAAGGAGAGTGTCCAAGAAGATGTACGGGAATGCCATGTGGGATGTGTTATCAGCTGAAGGTAAGGAACTCTACAAACCTACATGTAAACAAAAACATATTACTGGCAGGAAAGTTAACTTACTTTCTTCATCAATCACTATGACATTTAGACATACCAGATTTTCTAATTCTGCAAGTACTTTATTGGAAAAGATCCTGTGAGCCAGAGAAATACAGAAATGGCCAAGGAGGCCACAACCATCCTTCGACTGACTACCAGTTGCATGACTCTTATCACTAGTAATGGTTTTATCTTTATTCCTCACAAATGCATGGTCATGGAATAGCTGTTGCATGTATATGTGATAGCTTCTTTGATTTAGATATGCTTCCTTGTACTTATATGCATCACCGTTTTGTGCCATCAATTTTGCAGTATCTTCTGTGTCCACAGGCATATCTGTTGTTAGCAACTTCTCAACTTCATCACTCTCCTCAGCATGCTGATTTTCCCCAGCTTTCAGTGTAAGTGATAAATAAACAGAGGCTCCTTGACCAATGTTCAGTTGTAAAAAATTTTCACGTATCCCAGTCACATTAACACCAGGAGAGGGCTCATATGCTTCACGATTCACTAAATCAAAAACCTATAACATAAAAATGTACTTAAGGCGGCAGAAAGAAAAGATGATAGACCTTTACAGCCAAGTAAGGGCATCCACACTAATTGTTTACAGTTACCTGCTCGTCAAAGATTGCTCGATGAACTTCTCGCAGGAGTGCATGTGTTTCTTTGACTACAACATCATCATTGAGAGTTCCTTTTGTTGTATGTTTTTGAAAGGGTGATATTGTACAGTCAGACTCAGTTTGCAGCGGAATGCCCGAAAGACAGAAATGCAGTGAGCGACATGACTTTGGTGGTAGATGGACATCCAGCATACCAGCTGAGTCACGGTCAACAGGTACTGTACTTATAACTGGCCTAAGGACTGCCATCTGATCATACGATGAATTGTCATACAGATCAAACGTAAATCCATCGCTGCCAGGACCAGGAGCTGCCAACCGCTGCCTTTTAACTTTCCAGTTTTGCTGCAATCTATCTAGTTGGTAAGAAACTAGCAGCTAAATAGGTAATGCTGACGAAATCACACAAAATTAAACTCAGCAAGATCTTAAAGTGCACTTGAACATATAGGTACTTAACAACACAGAACTAATATAGAAAGGGTTAGGAAATATGCTTCAATCAGTTTGGGACATACTCACCGGATGAGAGCTCCGTAAAATCTTGCTTCTCTTCCAATTTGAAGTTCCAAAGCTTTGGCGGACTGCCTGAAGTACTTACCAAGATGCTGCAAATAGACAAATGTGCCTTGAGAAGCAACTAAATTATATGACTTGAAACAATAAGACATCAAAACTACTACTTTGACCCTGATAAACTGTAGTTTGGATTATAAGAAAGATGGAAATGATTATACAGATGAACACTGGGTACCTTGTAGCATTGGAGCTTAGTGGCAACGGATACAGAAAGGTCCGATAGAAGTTCGTTAGGCAATGGCTTTGGTCTGGCCATGCTAGCTACAGTAACTGCATCATTGGCTTCCACCTGCCAAAAACAAAACCTGACCCATAAATAACTTTTCTATGATGTAAAGTTGTGGCTTATGAGAAAGAAAAAATAAATACAAAAACCCATGTTGTTGTGACCTAAAGATCTCAACATCAGTATAACAATAAAAAGAATGGAAAGGTTGATATGAGTTATACTAACAGTGTTGATGAGGTCAATAATGACAGTTAATTCCTGATGAGCGAGCTGCAAATTTTCAACCAAGGTCTGCCAAGGCGAGGGCGTGGAAGATGATGATGAATCTTTGGAAGACTTTTGCTTCTTTTTCTTGTTTTTGTTGTCGGCTTCGTCATCCTTCTCTTGCACCGCCCAGGCGAAGTCGATTCTACGGATGAGAGACACCCTCTTCTCCTCGTACCCAACATCACTACCACATCAATCAAAACAAAGATTAACTTCTTCTAAATTGGAAAAAAAGAAAAAAGAAAAAGAGGGCGTGAAAGACTGACGTGGGGAATCGCTCGAAGCCATTCTCTTCGATGGCATCCAGACGCTTAATCGGAAGCTTGTCCAGTGAGATCTCCATTCCGCGACCGCCCACCCTTTTATCTAATTCACTTCCTCAGCACCCAATTGCAGCCGTGCCCGTGCGCTGGCCACACTGCAGACACCCCTTGGGTTTTTTTCAAAGCATCCTCCTTTTAAGGTTGTTCGTCAAACATATTTAGCTTTTAATTATTAAACATAAACTACAAAAACATACTCTAAATTATCATTCATTTTCAAATTCAGTACTGAATTTTTTAATTTCAGTACCGAACTTTTTAATTCTTCAATCTCAGTACTATACACTTAATAAAATGCAAAAATTTATATAAAAAATAGATTTTGGGTCTGATATGTTTATGCGAATTTCAAAATTCTGCTAAGGAGTTGGACTTACAAATTAATTCTCATGTTAATTTTTTCTTTCTATTAAGTGTATAATACTGAAGTTATAGAATTAAAAAGTTCGGTATTAAATTGAAGAATTAAAAAGTTCGGTACTTAATTTGAAAATTAGTGGTGGTTCATAGTATGTTTTTGTAGTTTACCCTTATTAAAAGGCTTTAAAAATTCATTCTAATTTAATTATTGCAACTTTATTTCTTGAAAAAAAAAATATTCAAAAAATTAGAAAATATAAAACTGTATATGATACAAAAATAAATGAAAATTTAAATTTT
Source organism: Kalanchoe fedtschenkoi (assembly GCA_002312845.1). Classification (NCBI taxonomy): domain Eukaryota; kingdom Viridiplantae; phylum Streptophyta; class Magnoliopsida; order Saxifragales; family Crassulaceae; genus Kalanchoe; species Kalanchoe fedtschenkoi. The sequence continues at coordinate 428,561 of NQLW01000872.1, forward strand.
TTATATAAATTAAATATGTATTCCCTCTGTCCTCTATTACATGTCACTTAACCGAATTTTTGTGTCCACTTTTACTTGTCACTTAACACTTTTTCAATATATATTTAATATCAACAACTAATTTAAAAAGTCAAACATTAATGATTTTATTATCATAATCAATAAAAAAGTAATTCTACACCAGTCATAATCCATCAATTCTACCTTTTACACAAAATTTTAAAAATATACATTAAATTCTTACCTATTAAATTCGTTCAACCGCTAGCATTAAATATCACATTAATCTACTCAATTTAACCTTAAACGACATGTATATTAAGATGAAGAGAGTATTTGTTTATCATAGAATTTTTTGTACATTGAGAATGAGTAGTATAATACAATACTCTATTGAGTTTGATTCAAGGAAGATCTTATATTCGATTGAGTAAGAGTTAAAGGAGTCAGAATCAAAATATTTGATTAAATATGGGATCAAGATATTTTCATATTTGATTGAGTGCGAGGCAGAGAAGCTGGAATCACAGTACTCAACAAAGTATTATTAATCATTTTTTTTAATACTCAACCTCGTATGCCTCTTATACACGGTCTAGCTCTAGTATACGGCCGGACATAGCACTTTTTTCTTCATCGCTTACCTTTGTTTAAACTTAAATCATTCCCATTTTCGACTAATATGAACAAAAACTCACAAATGGCTCATTAATAAGCAATAAGCGATTCAAATTATATTTTGAAACAGACATAAGATTGGGTAAAATTTTACCAAAATAAAATACTTCCTACTTAGAATTTATTTGTTTACAGAACATATATCCCAGAATGCAAATATGCATGAAGTAATTTGACTTTATTTCTCTTTAAATAAACCTTTGAATTCATCATCATTATAAACTAAAATAGTTCTAAAATAAAAATTCAAAATCACTTTCGTTGGAGTCTTTTAAAGCCCTATTTGTCCCTAGTTAATGTGTTTAAGTTCGTGAGGGTTTTTGTACACGGAACGAGCCACAAATCCAAGTCTTGACATTACCATTAATAGCTAAACGACCTTTCCATTCTTCAAACTGAAATTAATGATGTGTCGCAACCAATTTAAATAAGTAAACTATTTTCAAAGATAAAAAATGCCTACATAGATACAATTGATATAGAGTTACAAGATCACATTTAAGAGGTTTGCAGTACTTTCAATCCTACAATACTTGAAACTAAAATTAATGATGTGTCGCAATAAATTTAAATAAGTAAACTATTTTCAAAGATAAAAAATGCCTACATAGATACAATTGATATAGAGTTACAAGATCACATTTAAGAGGTTTGCAGTACTTTCAATCCTACAATACTTCAAACTGAAACTATTGATGTGTCGCAACCAATTTAAATAAGTAAACTATTTTCAAAGATAAAAAATGCCTACATAGATACAATTGATATAGAGTTACAAGATCACATTTAAGAGGTTTGCAGTACTTTCAATCCTACAATACTTCAAACTGAAACTAATGATGTGTCGCAACCAATTTAAATAAGTAAACTATTTTCAAAGATAAAAAATGCCTACATAGATACAATTAATATAGAGTTACAAGATCACATTTAAGAGGTTTGCAGTACTTTCAATCCTACAATACTTCAAACTGAAATTAATGATGTGTCGCAACCTATTTAAATAAGTAAACTATTTTCAAAGATAAAAAATGCCTACATAGATACAATTGATATAGAGTTACAAGATCACATTTAAGAGGTTTGCAGTACTTTCAATCCTACAATACTTCAAACTGAAATTAATGATGTGTCGCAACCAATTTAAATAAGTAAACTATTTTCAAAGATAAAAAATGCCTACATAGATACAATTGATATAGAGTTACAAGATCACATTTAAAAGGTTTGCAGTACTTTCAATCCTACAATACTTCAAACTGAAATTAATGATGTGTCGCAACCAATTTAAATAAGTAAACTATTTTCAAAGATAGAAAATGCCTACATAGATACAATTGATATAGAGTTACAAGATCACATTTAAGAGGTTTGCAATACTTTCAGTCCTACAATACTTCAAACTAAAATTAATGATGTGTCGCAACCAATTTAAATAAGTAAACTATTTTCAAAGATAAAAAATGCCTACATAGATACAATTGATATAGAGTTACAAGATCACATTTAAGAGGTTTGCAGTACTTTCGATCCTACAATACTTCAAACTGAAGCTAATGATGTGTCGCAACCAATTTAAATAAGTAAACTATTTTCAAAGATAAAAAATGCCTACATAGATACAATTGATATAGAGTTACAAGATCACATTTAAGAGGTTTGCAGTACTTTCAATCCTACAATACTTGAAACTAAAATTAATGATGTGTCGCAACCAATT